>CANNZV010001974.1:0-119678 GCA_947561585.1 Caprella mutica
GTAATAGGTAGTAGTTATTGGTAATAGGTAGTAGTTATTGGTAATAGGTAGAAGTTATTGGTAATAGGTAGTAGTTATTGGTAATAAGGTAGTAGTTATTGGTAATAGGTAGTAGTTATTGGTAATAGGTAGTAGTTATTGTAATAGGTAGTAGTTATTGGTTAATAGGTAGTAGTTATTGGTAATAGGTAGTAGTTATTGGTAATAGGTAGTAGTTATATGGTAATAGGTAGTAGTTATTGGTAATAAGGTAGTAGTTATTGGTAATAGGTAGTAGTTATTGGTAATAGGTAGTAGTTATTGGTAATAGGTAGTAGTTTATTGGTAAATAGGGTAGTAGTTATTAGGTAATAGGTAGTAGTTATTGGTAATAGGTAGTAGTTATTGGTAATAGGTAGTAGTTATTGGTAATAGGTTAGTAGTTATTGGAATTGGAAGTTGTTATTGGTAAGGTAGTTATTGGTAATAGGTAGTAGTTATTGGTAATAGGTAGTAGTTATTGGTAATAGGTAGTAGTTATTGGTAATAGGTAGTAGTATTGGTAAGGGAGTAGTTATGTAAAGGTAGTTTTTGTTAGTAATAGGTAGTAGTTATTGGAAATAGGTAGTAGTTATTGGTAATAGGTAGTAGTTATTGGTATTAGTGTAGTATTGGTAGAGTTATTGTATTAGGTAGTAGTTATTGGTATAGGTAGTATGTTATTGGTAATAGGTAGTAGTATGGGTTATGGTGATATTGGTAAGTTGTAGTTAATTGGAAATAGGTAGTAGTTATTGGTATTAGGTAGTAGTTATTGGTAATAGGTAGTAGTTATTGGTAATAGGTTAGTTTTTATTGGTTAATTGGAAGTAGGTAGTTAGTTTTAGGTTATGGTTGGTTTAGTTATTGGTATAGGGTAGTTGTTATTGGTAATAGGTAGTAGTTATTGGGAAATAGGTAGTAGTTATTGGTTCATAACGTGTTTTATCAATTGGAAACTTGCACTAGGAAAAACATAAATCACGTCCTAAATAATCATTCGCTAGAGGACTATTCTCAATGTTCCTAACTACTATAATTTCTTTGTGATGTTTTATTTTAAATTACAACTGTATAGTCTTCATTACATGTACACCAAATGAGAGACTAAGTTTGCTGCACAGTTAGTAAGAACATCGCTCGACCACTACTCCCAAACCCATGAATTAAACAGTTAGAAGGATACTCGCACTCGACAGAAATACCGACAAAGAAAAAGAAGTGACGTCACTTGGAATACGATTTCAAGGTTCTTGTATTGTTTACTGAGTCTGTAGATCAATACCAGCTTTTCTGTAACTTAGTACTAGCTTTACAGAATACAGTTATTAGCTTCTTTATTCTCCACAGTTCTCTTTTTTTATTCATTTTGTTAATTTGTATATATTATGAACAACAATATAAAGTTAGTGATCTATGATTTTCATTCATTCCTTAATTGAAGAAATCTGCCGACAAATATTAATTATATATATTTCACCATATCGATTTTATCGTGATAAATAGTTTATTCGTCTACATATTTATATTAGAATTTACTCTCTATTGTTCTTCAATTTCAATCATTGTTGTCGACAATCGTTCGTAGTCGACAAAAATCCAATAATTATTGAATATCATCTGAGCTAAATTCAATGATATCAGTATTAGGTACTACATATAATTATATATTAACATTTGAGATGTATTCATATATTTGACCAAGTAATCAAAAGTTATTTCATGAAGATCTATAACCAAATATTTCCGATGCGAGTATCTGTATACCAGATGACGTCATGAATGGCGCGCGTGACGTCACACTTTCGCACCATTTTCAAGTGCGAGTATCCTTCTAACTATTTAATTCATGCCCAAAACCATCCAATTTCCTAAATAACTGACGTACCTACATGGCTGGTTATTTTATTAATAAAGGAGTACCTAATATTCTTTTAAAATCCATAATACTTTACTCTTTATATCAAATACAAAATGAATGCTGACAATATGTCTTCTGCAACTGTTAGAAACATCATGAACCAACTAGAAGTGTTGATGAGGAAGCCATGTGTAATACTGGTACATGTTCTCATAAATACTTAAATTACATAAATATTGTTATGAAGGAAATCAATCGTCGGATGAGAAATAGAACCATCAACATTGACGAGATAGCTGAACTAGGTGAAAATATTTATAATTGGCTAGCAAGTTTCCATCATTTAAATACCTCTTTAGATAGATTTAATGCCGAACATCGTCTATTGGATTTAATTCCGAGCATCAATTCAGTTCTTCGTGATATGATTAAATCAATTGAGAAGAACTTCTTCTTCAAAAACTTTTGTGTATCATACGAGGATCATGTAAAGCAGATCGAAAGCTGTCAGTTCCATCTCGGAACATACGACGCTATTATCGCTTTTCACAATCTACATTCTATTGCCAGAACAAATATTGAAGACCGAGAAAATAGTTTCTACGCTTATTATGGATCCTCCAGCTTCAATGGAGGGACTTCAATTTGAATTAGTTTCTTGCAACTATGCTGGGATGATACCAACACGCATTTCACTTTACTGTAAGGGAAGGAGTGCACATTTATTCCGGAGTCCATCAACAGCACAAAAAAGCGAAGACCTCTCCCGTTTTTCTCGACACATTTATCGTGTGACTTTTTAATTTTTCTCTTTTGGATGCCATTTTCTGGTGGACTTTTCCTCTTCTTTACGTTAAGCAATTGATTATTCTGAATTTGATTATTTGAGCAATCGTTAATTTGATAAATATTGTCGGGAGTCAGAAAATCATGACGTGAAATCTCTTCGATTAGATGAACCTAACCATAGTAAACAGAATAGTATAGTACCCCAGTTACATGTATTATTCAAATTTATTCTGGGTAGGCTGTGACGTCATGTATGTAAACAAGAGGTCACGTCATAGTAAACAGAATTGCTGTGGGTCACGTGGAATAGAGAATTAAGATGGCGGCCAACGCGACCGATCTGACTAATGATCTAATTATCTTGAATAAATCGTCTTCTTCAAGACTAAAACTTTGTTACTATTTTGGGTGTAAAAAGACCAGTAGCAATTTCATCAACAGTCATTTTTTTATTTTCGTCCGTATGACTATAGAGATTGGATAATAGCATGCGGTAATGTGGAATTAAAAAAAATATCACCGAAAACGTTATTTAACAAAAGTTGGGTGTGTTGCAGCCATCTTTTGTGTTTGTACTGTACGTACAAACGTACGCACCATTGTTGACATGTGACGTCACAGCCTACCGGGACACGCGTAATATCCCCCCTATAGCTCTGGGATACTATATATTCTCTGTACTGTGACCTAACCGTCCTTCTTACTAATTAGTAATTCATAATAACTGTATTTAATTTATTTTGTACTATCTGAACGATTGATCATTCGAGCAATGGGTTATTCGAGCAATTGTTCCTTCGAGCAATTGTTCCTTCGGTCAATATTGTTTGTTCGAACAATTGTCTTTCGAGCAATTATTGTTCCTTCGAGCAATTGTTCATTCGAGCAATTGTTCCTTCGAGCAATAATGTTCATTCGAGCAATTGCTCCTTCGAGCAATTGTTCCTTCGAACAATTGTTCCTTCGAGCAATTGTTCCATCGAGCAATTGTTCCTTCGAGCAATTGTTCCTTCGAGCAATTGTTCCATCGAGCAATTGTTCATTCGAGCAATTGTTCATTCGAGCAATTGTTCATTCGAGCAATTGTTCATCCGAGCAATTGTTCATCAGAGCAATTATTGTTCATTCGAGCAATTGTTCCTTCGAGCAATTATTTACGAGCAATTGTTTACGAGCAATTTACCGGCTACCATGAAAAACTCAGAGAGATAGAGAGAGAGAGAGGGAGAGAGAGGGGGAGGGAGAGGGAGAGAGTAGAAGTCTGGTAAATTGTAAACGAAGAGAATGTTTAAAATTTATTTCACCCTAAGTACGGTTATCATCAAAATAATTAGGTTTAGTGCTAATAAAATCAACCCTGTGAATGTCTTCCAAGATGAACAAATATAAAGAAAGACAAAGCACAACAATTGTGTAGATTTACCTGTCCTCTAATGGATTTATTGAACCGAAAAGAGATGCTTTTTCAGTACAATTTTTGGTGTGATTGGGAAAAACAAATCTGTAATTAACATATTTTAAGAATTTATCCTCGTAGGCTTGCATTCAGGTTCAGCATCAAAGTCAGCAACACGAGGTTTGTTATCACCTGAGATAAGGGAATAGATAAGGAATAAAGGTGTTCATACACATCACCTCAGACCTAACTAAAGTCTGCACAACTGAAAGTAGTTATTATTAGCAGTACAGGTGTACTTTTCAGTGTTTAACCTTTTCATCCGTAATGTCAAGTACTTCCAGTGTCACCAGAAGAGCATTTCAATGGTAATACATGGACATACCACAGCGCTATGAGTGTTCCATGCAGTTATTATCTCATGTACGACGCACGGTGCTTTTTTGCATCACAAGATATGTGTTTACATGTTGCGACCTGAGTCACTGTAGGTAGAACCTACTACAGAATTATCATGTTCCTTTGAAAGCAGGAAATCAGGAGAATTGGTTGTCACGTGTATCATTCTTCTGCGTCATTCCTGTATAAAATCACTAAAAACAAGACTAACTGTAACACTATGTTAACCGTTCTCTCTGTTGGCAGTACAAACAATTGATTTAGTATCGCAATGTCAATTGTAAAACAAAGAAAGAGTAACAAATTATGTTAAAAAATTGAAAACTCAGATTTGGATGAATTTATTTAGCTAACCATTCAATGGCGAGTACAATGATAACACTGTCCTTTTCAATAAAAAATGAAATTATACTATAATAAGAGCCGCGTCCGTGTGTCTGTCTGTCTGTCTGTCTGTCTGTCCGTGTGTCACAAAATGGGCTAAACAGTCATTCTATCAACAGCGCCTCATAAAGTTGGTGTAAATGAGAGAAAAATAAAAGAAACAGAAATAGAAAAGAAAAACTAATAAATAGCTGCAGTATCATGACTACGGGCTACAATAATACTGACACTAATTGTTTAAAAATAAATTTATATTCTGGCTTTTGAGGGATTTTTTTCGTTTAATCAGAATATGTTTATCCATAATACATACTTGCATTCGAATATAATTTAGATTCAATAACAGGTACTGTACTAGTGATAATAAAATATACAATTCAATATGTATATGTATATGTATAATATAATTTTATTTGTAACTATCAATAAATTATAATGAGAAAGTGATACCAACCACTTATTTGGTTGAAAAAATTACCTCCCCTAGAATGAATACACCTTTACCAATTATACTTATATCTCTTTTATTTCATTATACGGGGATGTACTTGAATTGTACGGGGATGAATTGTCCGGACACCCTAGAAAACTCGTGAGAGTTTCCAATCCGTATCAAAACCTTCCTTTTATCTCGTCCTATATGGGTTATGAACTGTTCAACTTCCTTTCGATCGTGGCCGGTAAATTCCACCGCGGAAAGTTCCACCAGGAAGATTACACCGGCGTTAGATGCAAGATGCGGAAAATTCCACTGCGGAAGATTCCACCATTTTGAAAAAAAAAATATACAAATAAATAGTAAAAATAAACAGTTTATTTTAAAATGTATTTCTAAGTCTAGGTAATTGATAATTACAAATGAATAAATCTTCCTTTTAAATTTAAAACAATTAATAATCCATCATATGGGCATTAAATATTTAAATGGTTAATAGTGACAGACTATGACGCTGGTATTGGAGCACCAACTTGTGGCAACACTGATAAATTTAGCTTTTTGAATCTATCAACAGAAACACTAAAGTTCATAATTTAATATTTGATACAAAAATAAATTTTGCTATGTTTCATTATTGAAAAGGTTAATATTAAGCAGCAATATGACTAGCATGTTTTTAATGTCTATTACTTTAGAGTCAATTAAAATCAGAGACCTTCTGAACCGCATTCATATTAAGATGTTGCATATCAAAAGAAACTCTATACGTGTTATGATTTATATATCTTATGTGAGTTTTGAAGTTATGATTTTTATTCGTATGTCTGTGGTTTCAGATCAAAGCTAGTTAATGTACTGAAACTTATCTGCCTAACTCTATGTTCAAAATTTAGTTGAAATGCATAATATTTAAAGTTTATTTTGTAATAGTTTCAATAGAGATTATTAAACAGTTACAGAAAGTTTCAGCTTTGTAGTTTTTCTTTCTATATTAGATATATATATTAGATATATATAGCTATCCTACTACTCAAATATTATGTTTCTTAAAATATACATAGAATACTATTTCATTTCAATCATCACAAAGGTTCTCCTAATGACTAGCAAGTTTCAATAGAATGTGTTAATAAATATTGAAAGACAATAAAGACAAGTTGGAGGAATTTATATAAAAGTCTGGCATAACACACACTGTACCTACTCTGCCCCTGGACTACTCCTATCTTATGATTCAGCATACACTGTACATACATGGTTAACATGTAAAGCATCATATATTGATTCAATTTACTTTGGAGCCAATATATTAGGTCAAAACTATTTTCAATTAACAATGTCAATATTCAGGGACCATTGTTATAGATTATGTCCAATTAATAGGCTTACAAGTTACATTTCATTCCATGTTTCTGAGTTTCATTGCTTTCAAAAGGTAATTAATTGGTATAAACATACCAATTATACATTTTATTTCAATACGTGTCAAATTGATTTTTTAATTCCACCTTTTATCGTGGCTGATTTAAATTGAAATATAATTTGGTTCATTTAAAAACTAGGGTGATAGATAATATACCTTATAAAATAAAATTTATGTTACAAACAAAATATTATCCTTAATTTCAGTTTCAACATATACACGCTTAAAGGATAATCAAACAGAATCTAAATTATTGGTCACTGGGGCAGTGGAACTTTATTGTTGAATTTAAACTATTTAAATTTAGTTATAAATTTAATTGATTCACATTTAAAAGATCGTTTGATCTGTCTATTATTTCGTATGTTCGCCTTAGCTTATCTTTTAGGCTTGACTAAACATAACATATTCCTATCATTTCTTAAATTTTTACTAATGAAATGTTACCACAAAAATAACATTTTTATTTTAATTCTTTAATATTAAATGTTATACCTTCTGTAAATTAAATCCATATTATGCGGTGGAATCTTCAGTGGTGAAATTTCCGGCGGTGGAATATTCCGTGGTAGAACTTACCAGCGGTGGAACTTACCTGGTGGAACTTTCCGTGGTGGAATTTTCCGCAGGGGAATTTACCTAGAACCCCTATCGGTGTGTCAGGTGTGATGTGTCAGGTAATTCATTCCTAACTTTCAAGTCTACTAAATGTTCTCATCGCACATTGTGGTGGAGAGGAAGAATTTGTTATCAGTTAAGATAAGCAGAAGAGTAACCAGACTCTCAGTGCATCACCGTGTACAATCACATCCAAATATAAATAACCTGAGGTACCTAATGGTGGTGATGGTGAAATTAGAAATATTCAAATTGTCAGCCCAAAGATTAGTTATTCTTTGTTTCTCTTTCTTTCGTTTAATGCAGACTGTGCAGATGTTGTGATAATGGGAGTAAAGATAACGAAAGAGATGTGATGTCACAGGAGCTTCTTACCTCATTGGGTACTTGTGTGGAGCGTCTCTCTGTGACTTATGAACTGCTTAATGCAAGTATAACCATTATCATAAAAAAACATTGATAGCACTGACCAGCATGATTTTTAACTTTGGGTTATAATAAGAAGTTTCTAGAAATATTATTTATGTTGATTTTAGAAAAGTTATCCATTTTGCTGAATCAGGTCAGGGTTTTGTCGTACAGCATTTTTTAAAGTTTTAAATACATTTGTTAATACGGATGGTATATGTGGCACTACTTTTTGTTGAGGTGTATTGGAGTTAGCGCTAAAATAGTCTAGTTTGGTAGTACCTTCAATTGGAAGGTTGAATAGAGTCTAAACCAACACAAAAGTAATATATTCACGAGAATATTAGGTCTACAAAAGCTAAGTCTGTTCATGTTTAGTGGTAGAGTCAAAGCCAGAAAAGGTAAACTGGAAATTAAAATTGATTTACAGAAGTAGATATAAGATGACTAATCAAACAACCTCACATTAGAAACAATATCATTATGTGAGGTTCATAAAGAAAGAGGAAGTAGAGAGGAGTCTCTCACACTCCTCTCATTTATAGAAGAGAGGAGTCTCTCAAACTCCTCTCATGCATCACATTAACATGTTTTTATTTTCATTTCTAATGTATAAAATCTGTCAAAATTTATTTAATGCACGATATAGTAACGGTTAACCACATTTCCAATGAATAAAACACTTCCTATATGGCAACATATACCAATACAACCATCTGGATTAATAATTCAGGACTTGGCATCTCAATAATATGAATTGGCAACTCACTTTTCTCTCGTTCAAACCTTAAACTATCAGAACACAACATTAATCCAATAAGGTCATTCGACTGAAACCACTCCCCTCGTCTAAAACTCACAAGAGTTTGATAAAACCCGAAATTGTTCTGCTAAACCCACAACCGTCTTTTTAAACCTGAAAAAATTCGCCTAAGCCTTTAATTTTTCTATGAAACCTGCTACTGTCAGAAGTAGAACAAAGATACGTAAATAGGAAACATTGCTGAAGACACTCTGTCGATTTGACTGCCAGGCTAATGTTTATACTTCTAACAACAACAAAGATAAGCAAATCATTAGACTATAAGGACATGCAATTAATTAAGCTAGTGATTACAACATAATTGTCATATTTTGAGTATTTATTATAAGCTAGTGACACGTATATGAGATTTTCTCCTATTTCTATAGCGTACAAATTCGACATGCTTGGGATTATTTTTTACGGAATCAGCACCCAAAATACACGAAGTATTACCTATGAACCCATAAACCTCTTGGCAAAATTTAAAACATGGCTCAGTTCAATGATAACTTCAACCCCATGAACATGCATCTCAAATACTGCCTTACACACGACTGTTTGAAATGAAATCCTTAAAGGAGGGGTGCGGGTAAAATCAAACCTTTCTTAATATGTAGTTTAAAGGAATCAGAATATTTAATTATGTATGATTAAATACTTTGTATATCTAATTAATACTAATTTAAAAAAAGAAAATTTAATTTATTCTCAAAAAACGCCATCTAGTGACAAATATCACAAGCTTTGCACGAGTCATTGACGCCATCTTGTTGTATTCCACAAACGTTGTGCAAAAAACTTTAGTATATATGCGAGTAATATTATTAATTATAACTCTAGAAATAATTTATTCGTTAGTTTATTTCCGAAGATAAACAGACATTCTATAAACGTTCATGAAGATTGTTCTGGAACGTTCTGGAAATAATGTAAGCAGCGCCATCTATCAGATGATCGCATAAGCTTATATTTACTAATGTCCATTTTCTCTGAAAATACTGTGATTTGAGACGAAATATTTGATATCCGTTAATAATCATTGTTTATTTATCACATTATGATAAAATATTCGATATGAAAATTAGACGCACCGCCCCCCCCCCCTAAATATACCTGTGATTTACATTGTAACGCGAGGTGTTTGGTAGTGTGGGGGTAACGGAACTAGTTGGTGACGTCAAATATTATTGTCGTCTGCAGTTTAGAATACTCTACAAGTTACTGTTCCTTGGTTAAAATAGCAAACATTTAACCTCTAAACCTAGGAACAACTTATCATTTTTCTGCAGTGCTGAACTGCCCCAAAATCTCCCTTTTGGTCGTCAATTTGAGGCTGAAGGTAGTTGCTCAATTTCCTTTCTCGCTCAGTTACTGCATTTGTTATCTCTCTACAAATTCTTGGAGGAGATAAGAGACTCTATCGCACTCAGTCGATACTGTACAGAAAGTACTATCTGCTCATAAAGTCACCTCTGTTATGATGGTAAGAATGACACTAAGGATGCTCTAACTTGTTGTTGTAACTAGTAAATCCTGATGGTAGTGTCTAACACCTCCCCCCCCTAAATTAGTGATGTAAATGTTCTTTTGGCACTGCTTCGTGTAATGGAGATAATCGCTTTGAATCCCACCGAAAATAACTGGCTGGGCTGCCTTAACTCCCTCGTAACCCGGAAATCTTTTCCTCAACTGTCTACATTCTTAGCTTCTTTATTATATTTAGTGAAAATATTACGAAAGATCGATGTATGACAGTTGTCAAATCACCAAAACTATCTCTAAAAGTGCCGTAAGTTCAGGTGAGTGCCGTGAAATGAAGCACAGGTAATTAACGTACGCAGGTGAGGAGATATACCTACTTCCGTAAACCTATTCGCAAAATAGAGAACATCGAGTGACTTCATTTACGGGGAATGTTTCACTGTTTTCTTACGAGGTTCTAGACAAGTCTTATCACAGCAATGAACTCTTATCTCTTATCTAACCACCGACTGTTAATTCTAAAGTCTCATTGCAGTAGAGTGTTCATGGGAGTGTTATGTGCAACAGGTTATAGTGAATATACAAGGAATAACTGCATGTAAGTACCTAAAGACATGAACATCACTTCAAATTATATGTTATTAGTTTGAAGAAAACAAGTGTACGAAGACTGCGAGTGTCTTCCACACTCTAGTAGAGCTTCTTAACACTTTCACCGCATCTCGAGATATGGCGGTAATGTCGTACCTGCATCTTGGTTTTGTTTGTTTATATGTACAGGTTTTTTTACATATTTTTCTGATATTTCTAGTCATAAATATATAGAATATTTTAACAAATTAAATATTGTAATTTTTATTCCTTACTTTTCCAACACAAGTCTTGTAAAGTATTCAATACCTATATGTTGGAGAAAAATATTAAAAAATATAAATAGAAAAGTGTTCACGTGTACCAATATCGGTAAACGATGCAGGTGAGCAATTTAGCTGTGTTAGCTCATCAAATTATAGCGAATTGCTACCAAATTATAGCGAATTGCTACCAAATTATAGTGAATCGCTACCAAATTCTAGCGAATTGCTACCAAATTATAGCGAATTGCTACCAAATTATAGCGAATTGCTACCAAATTGTAGCGAATTGCTACCAAATTATAGTGAATCGCTACCAAATTCTAGCGAATTGCTACCAAATTATAGCGAATTGCTACCAAATTATAGCGAATTGCTACCAAATTATAGCGAATTGCTACCAAATTATAGCGAATCACTACCAAATTATAGCGAATTGCTACCAAATTATAGCGAATTGCTACCAAATTATAGCGAATCACTACCAAATTATAGCGAATCACTACCAAATTATAGCGAATTGCTACCAAATTATAGCGAATTGCTACCAAATTATAGCGAATCACTACCAAATTATAGCGAATTGCTACCAAATTATAGCGAATTGCTACCAAATTATAGCGAATCACTACCAAATTATAGCGAATTGCTACCAAATTATAGCGAATCACTACCAAATTATAGCGAATCACTACCAAATTATAGCGAATCGCTACCATTTGAGTTTATTTCGAAATCAAAGAAATCAAACTTTTTCGTTCGATTCGTACTGCAAACAAAACAGAGTCACATTTTTCAGACTGTAACAACGGGTCTAGGACATTTCACTCACGGACATTTCATCCACGGATATTTCGTGCACGGACATTTTGCTCACAGACATTTCACTCACGGATTGCTTTATTTTGTATTTTAAAGTGTGCATGGGCTTTATTTCATTTTATTATTCACTATACAGTAATAGTCAGGTGTAAATATATAATATTACTATACAGGGTGTCCCAAAAAACTGATACCCAAATTTCCATGGCTGTATTTCAAAAACTAATAAACGTACAAAAAATTGGTAAGTCACATTTTGTTCCTCAACTTTTTTTCATCTCTTTTTAAACAAATTTCAGATGAATCGATTAAACTGTTTTCTTTAAGCAGTATATTTAGTGACAGATACTAAAAAACTGTTTGTGCACTTGTAGTAAAATACTTATTTCATTTTCGAATTGTTAAAGTAGCACTCTCAGAAAATTTGCAAATCACTGCTGTAAAGAGTGGTTAGATGTTACTAAATTTACATTAAATAAAACTGTGAGTTTGGATTTGAAGTGACATCCTCACAAGATGCAGGAGAGAAACAAACTCATCGATACCGATCTTCCTTTGCTTCTGAATTTTGCTCAATGTCATATGCAAAGAAATGTCCGGTTTGTGGACGATATTGTGATTGGCGATGAGAAAATTTTTCATTTGGATTGCAAAATGATTAATCATAACGTTCGTACATATGTACCGAAGAGCCAACTCCTACTTTCAACTTTGACGTATGAATTTCACGAGAGAAATTATATCTGTGTGGATGGGACAATGGCTTTGTAGTCGGTCCTTATTTAAAAGAATGGAGTTGAATACCTTGATCTATTATATAATGGGATCGTTCAAAGACTTTGAGGAACACATAGAAACAGAAATAATCGAACCTGGTGGGTTGAGGACGTTTCTCCTGAGCACAGAATTAACTGTTGCTGTAAGGGAAAACTAAATGAGCTATGCGGCATTTTTTTCAGTGGCATTTTAATAAACGCTTTTCATTGTTATGATAACGTTTTTCATTGTTATGATAACGTTTTTCATTGTTATAATAACGTTTTTCATTGTTATAATAACGTTTTTCATTGTTATAATAACGTTTTTCATTGTTATAATAACGTTTTTTAATAAACTGATGAAAGTTTTCAACAACAAGGTTTCAATTTCCTAAAATTCGAAGTTAAACAAAAGTGCGCAAACAGGTTTTTTGTATCTGTCACTAAAATACAAAATAGAGAAAACGTTTAATTCAATCCATCTAAAATTTTGTACAGAGATAGAATAAATGTTGAGAAAATGTTGATTTTTTTGTAAGTTTAATAGTTTCTGAATTACAGCCATTGAAATTTGGGTATCGTTTTTTTTTTGGGGGGGGGGGCACCTTGAAGTGATTTAAGCCGCAACATTTCATATGAACACTTAGACATGTTTATCTATTACAGTTATAAAATAATATAACACTTAGACATGTTTATCTATTACAGTTATAAAATAATATAACACTTAAACATGTTTATCTATTACAGTTATAAAATAATATAACACTTAGACATGTTTATCTATTACAGTTATAAAATAATATAACACTTAAACATGTTTATCTATTACAGTTATAAAATAATATAACACTTAAACATGTTTATCTATTACAGTTATAAAATAATATAACACTTAAACATGTTTATCTATTACAGTTATAAAATAATATAACACTTAGACATGTTTATCTATTACAGTTATAAAATAATATAACACTTAAACATGTTTATTTATTACAGTTATAAAATAATATAACACTTAAACATGTTTATCTATTACAGTTATAAAATAATATAACACTTAGACATGTTTATCTATTACAGTTATAAAATAATATAACACTTAAACATGTTTATCTATTACAGTTATAAAATAATATAACACTTAAACATGTTTATCTATTACAGTTATAAAATAATATAACACTTAGACATGTTTATCTATTACAGTTATAAAATAATATAACACTTAAACATGTTTATCTATTACAGTTATAAAATAATATAACACTTAGACATGTTTATCTATTACAGTTATAAAATAATATAACACTTAAACATGTTTATCTATTACAGTTATAAAATAATATAACACTTAAACATGTTTATCTATTACAGTTATAAAATAATATATGCTAAACGCGTTCAAGTTATTTGCCTCGTTTATTATTTTATATTAACTAATGAGTTATGAGTATCTAAAACTGAAATAACAGGGACTAACAATAATAAATGTGGGGATAAGTAAGAAAGAGAATAAAGTAATTACAATAGAGGTAAATAATAAAAATAACTCGTTTTTTATTATGAGTCCCAAATTATTAGGCAGTCCAATAACATGTTTTTGTGTTTAAATAATTAGACGTAACACTAAAGAGTATCAATAGCTAGCTAATTCTTTTATTCCTTATTTAAACTTATATCACTTGTTTATTGGTATATAATAAACATATAATGATGTACAATGTAAGTATTTTATGTAGTCACTGTTAAGAATATTCTGCTATAAAAAACTAATTTCTGAACCACCTAATCTGAATACTACTATTGATGATTATTGTAGTTACTGTGAAATAAACACCACAAAAATAGTCTCCGTATTTTATGTTTATGTGCTGTAATAACTTCGAGACATGCCTCGCTATTGTTACAGATTTTATTGCACCCCGGTATTATAAAATCTGTAATAATTGCACCCCGGGCAAATTAAAAAAATTACATGAGCAACTTCAAATATTTTGAGCATATTATCGGACGAGTATTATTGCCCACGCGGCAAATTTCCTTGGGACAACATTGGGACTTGACTGCAACACATAGTTGGGACTACATTGGGACCCATGATTGGGATAACCTTGTTTTTTGTAATTGTTGGGCCAAGATTTGGAGCCAAGATTGGGACAAGAAAAGTTCCCAATGTTGGGAAATATTTACATTACTGTCCCAATATTGTCCCAAACCCACTATTGTTGGGACAACATTAGGACAATGATGTCCCAATGTTGTCCCGTGAGTAATACTAATCACAAGGTTGTCTCAAAAAATTATTTATTTTATCAGTGGCTATACCTCTGCCTCTGAACTAAAGGCTACATCGCAGACGTCAAAAGGAAAATATAAACAAGGGACTGAAAGAAAAAATCAGACAGGAAAGTGGCTCCTAGAAAAGAGTCACCTACCATGCACCGTCGGTGACATTGTTCATGAATGCAGATTAGATACTCTGTGAATGCAGTCATTTCCCTAATAATTAAATATCTGCTTAATTTCTTAATTATTCATCTTGCAAAAGATATTATTATGTAATTGTTTGAAAAAAAATCAATTATAAGCTATACTGTATTTGATAAATGGAAAGAAGTGTCACTCTGTGCTTAGAGCTAGCACTAAAATCAGAGGAAATACTATCATCTTAAGATCGAAGCTCTCTCATATTTGCAGACAGTTAGTTCTTCACATAGAGTTATTGAAGGTTAAAAAAATAAGTAAAACAAAAGTTGCTCAATTATTTGATTTATTCATTGCACATGATTGCAGTAATGTTTACAAGTTAACAACTATTATAACAGCTATCTTGATCAGAATAACTGGCACTTGTCAAAACAAGCTGCCGAATAAATGAATAGGCTTCATACCTACTCACAATTCAAATGCAGAAATAATTCATAAAATCTAGAGACCAAAGAAACTGGAGAGATGCAATCCTTTTCTGTAACCTCAGTATAGATCCTCCTTAGCAGAGTAGGGTCACATAGGTAAATTGCGGCTCTTTAATTTTTAATTGCGTCCCTCTCAATTGAGTCTCTAAAACATTGTGAACCGAAATTACATTAAAATGTTGCATAGCAATCAAAAGAAGCGCAGTGCATGCTATAATTTATCAATTCAAATTTTCAACGTGTGTTTTGAAGCTATGATGTTTCTGTTGTTAGAGGCCGCAGTTAGTTAGTGTGCAGCAATTTACCTGCTTGACCCTAGCTAGGGGTAAATTTGTGCTTTAGATCCACCACCGATTTTCGATATTTTAACTCAATATATCGGTAAAAGGTGCAATTTTATGACGTTCATCACAATTACCATTTGTTGAGAAAATTCTTTGTTCTCGATATACAGCACAATTAATTTTCCGGTGGACCAGTATAGGCTGATTTTGGTAGGGGGTCTGTGAAGATACAATTATTGAAGTTTATATCTGATATAGCATCAAAAATATGTATATTGAGGGGCATGCCGCCCCCTGCCAGGTCATTAAACAATCATGAAGTGTGCAGTACACTAAAATAGCGGATACAACAACCTACGATAACGTTTTCACATCACAAAACGATTTTATCAAAAAGCTCTAAATGGCGGAAATACTAGAAGAGAGGGCTAGAAGCTAAAGGTTATGCCTAATTTTATTTTTGTACTGGAAACTTAATTGCGTTATATCTCGTAAACGAAGAGTTTCCACAAAAAATGGTATTCGTGATAAACGTCTTAAAATGGCTCCTTTTATCCATATAAAGTGTCAAAATATTGAAAATCAGAAGCGAACCTAAAGCACAAAAATACATAGCTAGGTCCTACTTTTACTATTTTTCTAATTGAATGGACGTAATATTCCAAAAAATAAACGAACAAATTGGTTTATATATAAATTTCAAGGTTGATAGCTTATTTGGGAGGGGTAACTACTATCTGCTCAGTGTTACGCATCTATAGTCCATGAATTTGAACAAGAATTGGAGAAAATATCGGGATAGTATTGGGACATGCCTGGGATAACAATATTGGTTCAACTGTGATGTCCCATTGTTGGGACAACATTTCTACCAAGTACCCAAGCAAGTCCCTATGACACAACCTGGTCCCAATCATGTCCCAAGCAAGTTATGCTGCCTGGTGGTAGCTGGCAAAACTGGTAATCGACACCCTAGAAAACTATTTGGCATGTGTTCACACTTGCGTTTTTAAAACGCCGCGTTAAAAAAAAGTCATCTTATCATTTTCCTATGATTATTATTAGGTCATAACTTTCTTTGGTTTTTATTTTCTCTGTTTATCATTTTCTCTGGTTATCATTTTCTCTGGTCATTATTTTCTCTGGTTATCATTTTCTCTGGTTATCATTTTCTCTGGTTATCATTTTCTCTGGTTATCATTTTCTTTGGTTATCATTTTCTTTGGTTATCATTTTCTCTGGTTATCATTTTCTTTGGTTATCATTTTCTCTGGTTATCATTTTCTCTGGTTATCATTTTCTCTGGTTATCATTTTCTCTGGTTATCATTTTCTCTGGTTATCATTTTCTCTGGTTATCATTTTCTCTGGTTATAATTTTCTCTGGTTATCATTTTCTCTGGTTATAATTTTCTCTGGTTATAATTTTATCTGGTTATCATTTTCTCTGGTTATCATTTTATCTGGTTATCATTTTCTCTGGTTATCATTTTCTCTGGTTATCATTTTCTCTGGTTATCATTTTCTCTGGTTATCATTTTCTCTGGTTATCATTTTCTCTGGTTATCATTTTATCTGGTTATCATTTTATCTGGTTATCATTTTATCTGGTTATCATTTTCTCTGGTTATCATTTTCTCTGGTTATCATTTTCTCTGGTTATCATTTTCTCTGGTTATCATTTTCTCTGGTTATCATTTTCTCTGGTTATCATTTTCTCTGGTTATCATTTTCTCTGGTTATCATTTTCTCTGGTCATCATTTTCTCTGGTCATCATTTTCTCTGGTCATCATTTTCTCTGGTCATCATTTTCTCTGGTTATCATTTTCTTTGGTTATCATTTTCTCTGGTTATCATTTTCTCTGGTTATCATTTTCTCTGGTTATCATTTTCTCTGGTTATCATTTTCTCTGGTTATCATTTTCTCTGGTTATCATTTTCTCTGGTTATCATTTTCTCTGGTTATCATTTTCTCTGGTTATCATTTTATCTGGTTATCATTTTATCTGGTTATCATTTTCTCTGGTTATCATTTTCTCTGGTTATCATTTTCTCTGGTTATCATTTTCTCTGGTTATCATTTTCTCTGGTTATCATTTTCTCTGGTTATCATTTTCTCTGGTTATCATTTTCTCTGGTCATCATTTTCTCTGGTTATCATTTTCTCTGGTCATCATTTTCTCTGGTTATCATTTTCTCTGGTTATCATTTTCTCTGGTCATGATCAAGAAAAAAGTACTGTTGCATTATAGGGTAAGTTCTGAATTATCGAACAGTTCCACATTTTCGATCATCGTCAAATAAGTTCCACATTTTCGATCATCGTTAAAATGTCACATTAATTGTAACTGTCTCATAATTCATAACTTACCTAACTGTTACAACTCTATCACATTTGCCAAGGGAACCTTGTAACGTGGCTAGAAAATTGCAACCTTTGTCAATAATTACTTTTCATTTCCTATTTACGTCAAAATACTTTGTATGTATATGCAATGTCAGCAGTGAAAAAAACGACAATGTGACATTCGGATCCTGTTAAAGTTCTGGCGTTTAAAATACTGCTCGTATTTTAGCAGGAGACTGAGCTATGTTGCTTTAGAAAAAGACAATGATGAAAAATCAATTGCAGCTAAACTTTTTGCAATGAGCTTTTTTTAACGCGGCGTTGAGAAACGCAAGTGTGATGATCATATTCAGCAGTTGAAGTCTATTTTCAGAGTATTTTAGTTCATATCTTTTTATTTTATAAACACCTGAGAGTTCGTTAGAGTAACTCTTTCTCTGTCTGTTAACTCGTCATTTTCAATATTCACTCATTCTTATTTTCTCTCCTGCAGGTTGTACCCCTGAGCACAATGGCTTCACCTCCTCAGACTCTTTCGCAAAAGGACTTGAATTTGCTGAGGAATGAACGCATTAAGTTTGAATTCTGTCCTCTTGTCTATCAAACCATAATAGAATGGGGCTTTGAGAAGCCCGATGAAGTGACAATCAAACGACATATGGAAAACCGGAAGATAGAAGAAGAAGCAAAGAAATCCGGCATAGAACTAAAACTGTCGAAAAGACTTAGAGGCAAATTCTGTGAAAAAGACTTTACCAGCTTCGATGTAACTACTTTGCACGAAATTCTTCCAATTTTCTGCTACGATAAAGTCGCTCAAATCAACACACCAGAGTCGAAAAAGAAACTCAAAGACACGAATAGCATCGAGTATCTGCTTGAACAGATAAAAATCTACAGGAACGAAGTGAGTCACAGTCACTCAAAAGCCATAGGAGACCCCAAAGTCAAAGAAAAGCAAGAACTGCTAGAAAAATGCATCCAAACTGCTGGCACACTCTACGGCAAAGACCAGAGTGAAATTGATGGAAGAATTGCACATTTGGAGGCTAAATTTGATGCGTTAGTGCAAGAGACTGACACTTACGAAAGTGCAGTTAAGCATGTTAAAGAATTTGTAGAAAAGGAAAGTGCACCATACATGCTGGAGAAATATTCTCATTTATTCTCTGTCCCTTTGCCAGGAGGTCTGGGAAAAGCAGGTACTGCTCAGATCTTTGAGTCCGTGAATCTATCAGTCGCTGTTAAAGACACAGATGATGAGAAAAAGAAAAAAGATGTTTTCAGCTCAAATGAGATATGCAACCACATTACCAGTAAATTCGTGGTAATCAATGGGGGTCCAGGCTCAGGAAAGACCACCCTACTGAGAAATGTTTATCAAAACATTTTGGACAATTCAGTCAATGGAAGTGAGTTGAGTTACAAAGGCATAGATAGATTCAAAGTGCCTATCTACCTAGAATGCCGAACTGAGCAACAGAACAATCTTCCTGATTTTTTGAAGGAGAGTGTTCCTAATATCAATGCACCAAATGACATCATTTATGACGCATTCAAAGAAGTGGAGGGAAAAGTCTTCTTAATTGATGGCTACGATGAAGTCAATGATGACAGCAAAACATTAATTAATAAAATTATACCCTTCTGCAGCAAACATAACGCTACATGCATTGTTACCGGTAGAGCTGATGCAGGGAATAATTTCATTAGTGATCTGGAAAAGAGAAATTTGAGCTATGATGTAATGCTCATCGAACAAATAATTGAATTGAGTAACAAACTAAGCTTCTTGAAGAGATATGGTGATAAGATGGGTGATGGTGTTGATTCTGAAGAACTGGTGAAGAGCTTTGAGAATCTTAATGAAGCTGCTCAGGGAGTGTTCGAGTCTCCTATTCTTCTAGCACTATTCATCTCTCTGTTCTTGAACAACAGAAACTGTTTGTCTCAATTGCACAATGAACAAAGTGCTTACAAAGCAATAAGAGAGATATTCTCCAAGGAAATAGAGAAGAAGTTGAGAGAGAGCAAAGTTGCAAATCCCAAACTAAGAACCAAAGACATTCTGGCTGTGTTCAGTTACTACAGTCTCTTACTCTTCAAGAGAAAGGAATACTTCTTCAGAGAGAATGACTACAATAACTTAGTCAGAGATTGTGAGGAAAAGTTATCCAAAGATGTTGATTTTGAGAAGTTACTCACGTGCATCTTAACCCCAGAGACCTCTTTGAAACAAGGCAAGGCTCTGACGTACGCCTTCACTCACAGCACAATTCAGGAATATCTGGCAGTAAAGCAGATCATCAAGAACATGAGAGAGCGTAACATTGACTGGAATTCAGAGCAGCTTTCTGAAAGGAGTCTAGAGATGAACTTTCTGGAGTGTCTTGAAGTAACTACTAAAGGCGAATATAGGAGAGAAGTCAGGAGGTAAGTTATTATATTTTGGTAGATAGTTTTTCTGTTTCTTGTTAGAGTCTGTCATTCCAAACATTCACAATTATTAAAATATTCAAATAAATTGCTTTGGTGACATTGATGTTCATTAACTAAGTCGCAACAGAACAATTTACATTGTTATCATTTATTCAATTAATTTATCATCATTCATTTAATTTATCATCATTCATTTAATTTATCATCATTCATTTAATTTATCATCATTCATTCAATTTATCATCATTCATTCAATTTATCATCATTCATTCAATTTATCATCATTCATTCAATTTATCATCATTCATTCAATTTATCATCATTCATTCAATTTATCATCATTCATTCAATTTATCATCATTCATTCAATTTATCATCATTCATTCAATTTATCATCATTCATTCAATTTATCATCATTCATTCAATTTATCATCATTCATTCAATTTATCATCATTCATTCAATTTATCATCATTCATTCAATTTATCATCATTCATTTAATTTATCATCATTCATTTAATTTATCATCATTCATTTAATTTATCATCATTCATTTAATTTATCATCATTCATTTAATTTATCATCATTCATTTAATTTATCATCATTCATTTAATTTATCATCATTCATTTAATTTATCATCATTCATTTAATTTATCATCATTTATTTGATTTATCATCATTTATTTGATTTATCATCATTTATTTGATTTATCATCATTTATTCAATTTATCATCATTTATTCAATTTATCATCATTTATTCAATTTATCATCATTTATTCAATTTATCATCATTTATTCAATTTATCATCATTTATTCAATTTATCATCATTTATTCAATTTATCATCATTTATTCAATTTATCATCATTTATTCAATTTATCATCATTTATTCAATTTATCATCATTTATTCAATTTATCATCATTAATTCAATTTATCATCATTAATTCAATTTATCATCATTAATTCAATTTATCATCATTAATTCAATTTATCATCATTTATTCAATTTATCATCATTTATTCAATTTATCATCATTAATTCAATTTATCATCATTAATTCAATTTATCATCATTAATTCAATTTATCATCATTAATTCAATTTATCATCATTAATTCAATTTATCATCATTAATTCAATTTATCATCATTTATTCAATTTATCATCATTTATTCAATTTATCATCATTTATTCAATTTATCATCATTTATTCAATTTATCATCATTTATTCAATTTATCATCATTTATTCAATTTATCATCATTTATTCAATTTATCATCATTTATTCAATTTATCATCATTTATTCAATTTATCATCATTTATTCAATTTATCATCATTTATTCAATTTATCATCATTTATTCAATTTATCATCATTTATTCAATTTATCATCATTTATTCAATTTATCATCATTTATTCAATTTATCATCATTTATTCAATTTATCATCATTTATTCAATTTATCATCATTAATTCAATTTATCATCATTAATTCAATTTATCATCATTTATTCAATTTATCATCATTAATTCAATTTATCATCATTAATTCAATTTATCATCATTAATTCAATTTATCATCATTAATTCAATTTATCATCATTAATTCAATTTATCATCATTAATTCAATTTATCATCATTTATTCAATTTATCATCATTTATTCAATTTATCATCATTTATTCAATTTATCATCATTTATTCAATTTATCATCATTTATTCAATTTATCATCATTTATTCAATTTATCATCATTTATTCAATTTATCATCATTTATTCAATTTATCATCATTTATTCAATTTATCATCATTTATTCAATTTATCATCATTTATTCAATTTATCATCATTTATTCAATTTATCATCATTTATTCAATTTATCATCATTTATTCAATTTATCATCATTTATTCAATTTATCATCATTTATTCAATTTATCATCATTTATTCAATTTATCATCATTTATTCAATTTATCATCATTTATTCAATTTATCATCATTTATTCAATTTATCATCATTTATTCAATTTATTATCATTAGTTCAATTTATCATCATTAGTTCAATTTATCATCATTAGTTCAATTTATCATCATTTATTCAATTTATCATCATTTATTCAATTTATCATCATTTATTCAATTCATCATCATTTATTCAA
Source organism: Caprella mutica (assembly GCA_947561585.1). Taxonomy (NCBI): domain Eukaryota; kingdom Metazoa; phylum Arthropoda; class Malacostraca; order Amphipoda; family Caprellidae; genus Caprella; species Caprella mutica. Next base: position 22,622 of record CANNZV010001974.1, read on the forward strand.
TTTATCATCATTTATTCAATTTATCATCATTTATTCAATTTATCATCATTTATTCAATTTATCATCATTTATTTAATTTATCATCATTTATTCAAATCATTATCATTTATTCAATTTATTATCATTTATTCAATTTATCATCATTTATTCAATTTATCATCATTTATTCAATTTATCATCATTCATTCAATTTATCATCATTTATTCAATTTATCATCATTTATTCAATTTATCATCATTTATTCAATTTATCATCATTTATTCAATTTATCATCATTTATTCAATTTATCATCTATTTATTCAATTTATCATCATTTATTCAATTTATCATCATTTATTAAATTTATCATCATTTATTTAATATATCTTCATTTATTTAATTTATCATCATTTATTTAATCTATTATCATTTATTCAATTTTTCATCATTTATTTAATCTAATTTATTTAATCTTTAATTTATTTAATCTTTAATTTATTTAATCTTTAATTTATTTAATCTTTAATTTATTTAATCTTTAATTTATTTAATCTAATTTATTTAATCTAATTTATTTAATCTTTAATTTATTTAATCTCATTCACTCATTCATTAATCGGATTAATTTCTCAATAATATAATCCAATTCATTTAATTTTCTCTGAACAGCTTTATCATTTAGTGGTTTTAATGACAGTTATTAATTACAAAGTAGTCATGTTAGGAGTAGGAATTGCACATTGGAAATGTTATATGAATAAAACCCATTGAATAAATAAATTAAAATTTCATATATGATATCTGAGTTTTAGTATGGAAGGTTACAATAAATTTAACTTATATAGGATGTCAGTTGGGGAGGGGGAGCAAAACGCCAGTTACCTCCGAGATTTATTTCTATCTTGGTAACACTAGTGTTTGATGGTACTGCAAGTACAAAAATAAAAATACTTTAAAATTTACATCAAAATCAATCCTAAGTTAAACATTAAAAGCACATCTACTACTTTATTGACAATAAGATTCTTCACACTAAAATTCTCTCAATAAAAAACTACTAATATAAATATGTGGTTTGATTAAGATTCTACTCGTTAAAACTATTCGAACTTAAGTCTCACTTTACTTATGTAAAACTGGAACTAATGCTACCACTAATGCTACAATGGCAAACACAGATCTGGCATATCTAAAGAACAAATTCATCAGGGCACCCAAATACCATTCAGATTAAACTTTTATACTATTATCTCACCTGACTAATATTTTACTCCGATCTCAAATATTCCTTCCACAACTGAATCCGAACTAAAGAGCTTATCGTTTTCAGGCTCTGATACAAAACTGCATATCAACCACAGAGTAACTCACAGGGTTCGGGAACACCAAATCATTAACTATCTAATCAAATAATGAACCTGTAGAAAAGTAACCAACTAAAAATGCCGGTTCCACTGCACATACACAAATGTGTGTATGCGCAGTAGACCGGCACGCATCTTATTCTTAGCACGACGAAACAAATACTAATGTGAAGAGAATGACACATCAGCGACTGAAAGAACCTAAAACAATAAAACAAATGAACATCGACAAATTAACTTCAATACTTAAAATCTTTGTCTCACAATGCATTTAATATAGGAATAGGCATGGAGGAGGTGTATCGATATATTTTAAAAATAGTTTTAATGCTTGTGTAGTTGAAGATCTTACATTTTTATCAAATGAACTAGAAATATTAACCTTAAAAGTAACCACTCCCAATTTCTCAAGTAGTTTTAATTTATCATGTTTATATAGACCTCCCTCGCATAATGTAGAAACTTTTAATAACATTTTAAATAATACTTTATTGCCGTCTTTTGCTACTTTTAATTCCGTTATTTGTGGAGACCTAAATATTAATCTTTTTAATAATTTTAATTTTAACTGTGTAACTGATTTTATCTCAACCATGTCTAGTCATAACTTTTATCCAGTAATTGACAAACCTACTCGTATTTCTCCTGAGAATAGTCACACTAAATACTCACTTTTAGATCAAATTTGGCTCAATTTTACCCCTAGTAACGATATAAAATCAGGTGTTATCGAATTGGAAGTTTCAGATCACCTCCCTGTATATTTTAATATGAACCTTAATCAAAATTTTAAACCCGAGACCGATTACATATTTTATAGAAAAATCAAAAGTGAGGCAAATTTTACCAACTTTTAAAACGAAATTTCTAATTTGCACCTGAACTATTTAGAAGGAAATGATTTTAATGAATATACAACACTCACCATTAACAAGATTTACTCTATTTTTACCAAATGTTTCCCTCTTCTTAAAGTTATTAGAAAGAGCAGTTAAAAAAAATGAATGGATTAGTGACGATCTTAAGTTTTTAATTAAAAAGAAACATATGCTTTTAAAATTACCAAACCGTGGACTTATTCTCAGGAGATCCTATACCTATTTTTGAAATGTTTTAACAACTCTGTTGCGAAAATCTAAACAAATATTTTATCGAACAAAATTTTTAACCAATAGCAATAATAGTAAGGAAATCTGGAATGAAATTAATAAATTTTTAAATAGGAAGTGTAGGCAGGGAAATGTAGTAATTAGGGTAGATGGAAGAGAAGAAGATGGTGATGATAAGGCAAACCATTTTAATAATTATTTTAGTACCTACCATAGCACCTAGACTAGTATCTGAATTACCGAACAGTGACACTGATTTTAATATTTTATCTGAACCAGTTTTTAATACTTGTCCTTTTACTCCTATTACTATCGAGGAAGTTAATTCCGCAATTAACATTTTAAATCAAAAAAAGTACATAAAAATGAAATTCCCCCTCTTATTCTAGCCAGAATATTACCCATTATTTCACCCATTTTAATGACTATTTCTAACCATTCTTTTAGTAAATGTTTATATCCTGATGTTTTTAAGGTAGCTGGAATAATTCCCATTTTTAAAGCCGGTAAATCTGATGATATTTCTAATTTTAGACCGATTTCTACATTACCCATTTTAAGTAAATTCTTTGAGAAGGTTTTATACAACAGATAAGCGTTTTTATAAATGATAATAATATTTTAACTAAACATCAGTTCGGTTTAAAAGCTGGTTGCTCCACAAATGACGCTATATTAGAATTTTATACCTACATTTTAGAATCTTTTAATAAAAAGTCGTACTGTTTTAGTCTATTTTTAGACCTGAAAAAAGCGTTTGACACTGTAAATAAACAAATTTTATTAACAAAGCTCGAACATTACGGTGTAAGAGGCAATTGCAATAATTTTGTAAATTCTTATCTTAGCAACAGACGGCAATATGTAGATTTAGGTGAGCATGTATCCGGTTTTAAACCCATTTTAACTGGTCTTTACCGAGGTTCTATTTTAAGTCCTATTTTATTCAATGTTTTTATCAATGATATAAACAATCTGTGTATTTTAAATGGAGTTAATTGTACTTTATTCGCTGACGATGCTGCATTTTATATTAGGGATTCTGATTTTAACATTGCAACTTCTAAAATGCAAGATTTTATAAATGTACTGTCTCAGTGGCTCAATATGAATAAATTAATCCCTAATATTTCGAAAACTAAACTCATGATTTTTAGTTTGAACAATTTTGTTAATCCCCCCTATTGTTTTTAATAACTTTTTACTTGAATATGTTGACAATATTAAATATTTAGGAATTTTAATTGACAATAAAGTTAATTTTAAAAACCATTGCCAGCAAGTAAAAACCAAACTAAGTAAAACACTAGGCATCATCTACGCATCACGTGGCCATTTTAATACAAATAATCTGCTTTTAATTTACCACTCACTCGCTTATCCCATTTTAATACAATCTATTTTAATTTATGGCAGAACTTGTACTAGTTTTATCGAGCCACTGAGAGTTTTAATGAACAACATTTTAAGAGTTATTTTAAGAGTTATTTTAAGAGTTATTTTAAGGGTTATTTTAAGAGTTATTTTAAGAGTGCGCAGACACAACAATATACCTGAAATAAGAACTAATAGTATGTATAGTAAATTGAATATTTTAAAATTTGATGATGTGTATAACTATTTTTTAATGAAATGTTTACGTAAGGCCATATTCAACGACGAAAACCTTTTCCAAACCTATTTTAGCACCCACATTTCAGATCATAGCCACAACACCCGAACAATTTCCAACAACACCAATCTAAACCTTCCCCACATTAGAACAGAAGTAGAACGTAATTCCCCCATTTTTAGATCTGTTGAACTCTGGCGAAGTTTACCTCCATTTTTATTAGTACCCATGTCTGATTTTAAATTCAAAAAACATTTTAAGAAATATTGCCTTGATAACTATGTCGTTGAATAGTGTCTTTTCAAATCAGCATCGTGGGCTTTTATAGTTTTTACTGTAGAAATTTTAATTTGGAATTTTAAAATGAAATTTTTAATTTTGGTAATTTATAGGTTCTATAAGATTTTAATTCTTTTAGGAACCAACACTGTACAATTGTTTTAGTAACTCTGTATTATGTTCAATTGAATTTTTCTGTAAAAGTGTGAAATATAAAAAAAAAAAAAAAAAAAAATATATGAAATAACTTACAATAACTATTGAATCATTATTTTATTCATTATCATTATTTTATTCATTATCATTATTTTATTCATTATCATTATTTTATTCATTATCATTATTTTATTCATTATCATCATTTTATTCATTATCATTATTTTATTCATTATCATTATTTTATTCATTATCATCATTTTATTCATTATCATCATTTTATTCATTATCATCATTTTATTCATTATCATCATTTTATTCATTATCATCATTTTATTCATTATCATTATTTTATTCATTATCATTATTTTATTCATTATCATTATTTTATTCATTATCATTATTTTATTCTTTATCATTATTTTATTCTTTATCATTATTTTATTCATTATCATTATTTTATTCATTATCATTATTTTATTCATTATCATTATTTTATTCATTATCATTATTTTATTCATTATCATTATTTTATTCATTATCATTATTTTATTCTTTATCATTATTTTATTCATTATCATTATATTATTCATTATCATTATTTTATTCATTATCATTATTTTATTCATTATCATTATTTTATTCATTATCATTATTTTATTCATTATCATTATTTTATTCATTATCATTATTTTATTCATTATCATCATTTTATTCATTATAATCATTTTATTCATTATCATTATTTTATTCATTATCATTATTTTATTCATTATCATTATTTTATTCATTATCATTATTTTATTCATTATCATTATTTTATTCTTTATCATTATTTTATTCATTATCATTATTTTATTCATTATCATTATTTTATTCATTATCATTATTTTATTCTTTATCATTATTTTATTCATTATCATTATTTTATTCATTATCATCATTTTATTCATTATCATCATTTTATTCTTTATCATCATTTTATTCATTATCATTATTTTATTCATTATCATTATTTTATTCATTATCATTATTTTATTCATTATCATTATTTTATTCATTATCATCATTTTATTCATTATCATCATTTTATTCTTTATCATCATTTTATTCATTATCATTATTTTATTTATTATCATTATTTTATTCATTATCATTATTTTATTCATTATCATTATTTTATTCATTATCATTATTTTATTCATTATCATTATTTTATTCTTTATCATTATTTTATTCATTATCATTATTTTATTCATTATCATTATTTTATTCATTATCATTATTTTATTCATTATCATTATTTTATTCATTATCATTATTTTATTCATTATCATTATTTTATTCATTATCATTATTTTATTCATTATCATTATTTTATTCATTATCATCATTTTATTCATTATCATCATTTTATTCATTATCATCATTTTATTCATTATCATTATTTTATTCATTATCATTATTTTATTCATTATCATTATTTTATTCATTATCATTATTTTATTCATTATCATTATTTTATTCATTATCATTATTTTATTCATTATCATCATTTTATTCTTTATCATCATTTTATTCATTATCATTATTTTATTAATTATCATTATTTTATTCATTATCATTATTTTATTCATTATCATCATTTTATTCATTATCATTATTTTATTCATTATCATTATTTTATTCATTATCATTATTTTATTCATTATCATTATTTTATTCATTATCATCATTTTATTCTTTATCATCATTTTATTCATTATCATCATTTTATTCTTTATCATCATTTTATTCATTATCATTATTTTATTTATTATCATTATTTTATTCATTATCATTATTTTATTCATTATCATTATTTTATTCATTATCATTATTTTATTCATTATCATTATTTTATTCATTATCATCATTTTATTCATTATCATCATTTTATTCATTATCATTATTTTATTCATTATCATTATTTTATTCATTATCATTATTTTATTCATTATCATTATTTTATTCATTATCATCATTTTATTCATTATCATCATTTTATTCATTATCATTATTTTATTCATTATCATTATTTTATTCATTATCATTATTTTATTCATTATCATTATTTTATTCATTATCATTATTTTATTCATTATCATCATTTTATTCATTATCATTATTTTATTCATTATCATTATTTTATTCATTATCATTATTTTATTCATTATCATTATTTTATTCATTATCATTATTTTATTCTTTATCATTATTTTATTCATTATCATTATTTTATTCATTATCATTATTTTATTCATTATCATTATTTTATTCATTATCATTATTTTATTCATTATCATTATTTTATTCATTATCATTATTTTATTCATTATCATTATTTTATTCATTATCATTATTTTATTCATTATCATTATTTTATTCATTATCATTATTTTATTCTTTATCATTATTTTATTCATTATCATTATTTTATTCAATATCATTATTTTATTCATTATCATTATTTTATTCATTATCATTATTTTATTCATTATCATTATTTTATTCATTATCATTATTTTATTCATTATCATCATTTTATTCATTATCATCATATTATTCATTATCATTTTTTTATTCATTATCATTATTTTATTCATAATCATTATTTTATTCATTATCATTATTTTATTCATTATCATTATTTTATTTTTTATCATTATTTTATTCATTATCATTATTTTATTCATTATCATCATTTTATTCCTTATCATTATTTTATTCATTATCATTATTTTATTTATTATCATTATTTTATTCATTATCATCATTTTATTCTTTATCATCATTTTATTCATTATCATTATTTTATTCATTATCATTATTTTATTCATTATCATTATTTTATTCATTATCATCATTTTATTCTTTATCATCATTTTATTCATTATCATCATTTTATTCTTTATCATCATTTTATTCATTATCATTATTTTATTTATTATCATTATTTTATTCATTATCATTATTTTATTCATTATCATTATTTTATTCATTATCATTATTTTATTCATTATCATTATTTTATTCATTATCATTATTTTATTCTTTATCATTATTTTATTCATTATCATTATTTTATTCATTATCATTATTTTATTCATTATCATTATTTTATTCATTATCATTATTTTATTCATTATCATTATTTTATTCATTATCATCATTTTATTCATTATCATCATTTTATTCATTATCATTATTTTATTCATTATCATTATTTTATTCATTATCATTATTTTATTCATTATCATTATTTTATTCATTATCATTATTTTATTCATTATCATTATTTTATTCATTATCATCATTTTATTCTTTATCATCATTTTATTCATTATCATTATTTTATTCATTATCATTATTTTATTCATTATCATTATTTTATTCATTATCATTATTTTATTCATTATCATTATTTTATTCATTATCATCATTTTATTCTTTGTCATCATTTTATTCATTATCATTATTTTATTCATTATCATTATTTTATTCATTATCATTATTTTATTCATTATCATCATTTTATTCATTATCATCATTTTATTCATTATCATCATTTTATTCATTATCATCATTTTATTCATTATCATTATTTTATTTATTATCATTATTTTATTTATTATCATTATTTTATTCATTATCATTATTTTATTCATTATCATTATTTTATTCATTATCATTATTTTATTCATTATCATTATTTTATTCTTTATCATTATTTTATTCATTATCATTATTTTATTCATTATCATTATTTTATTCATTATCATTATTTTATTCATTATCATTATTTTATTCATTATCATCATTTTATTCATTATCATCATTTTATTCATTATCATTATTTTATTCATTATCATTATTTTATTCATTATCATTATTTTATTCATTATCATTATTTTATTCATTATCATTATTTTATTCATTATCATTATTTTATTCATTATCATTATTTTATTCATTATCATCATTTTATTCATTATCATCATTTTATTCATTATCATTATTTTATTCATTATCATTATTTTATTCATTATCATTATTTTATTCATTATCATCATTTTATTCTTTATCATCATTTTATTCATTATCATTATTTTATTCATTATCATTATTTTATTCATTATCATTATTTTATTCATTATCATCATTTTATTCTTTATCATCATTTTATTCATTATCATCATTTTATTCTTTATCATCATTTTATTCATTATCATTATTTTATTCATTATCATTATTTTATTTATTATCATTATTTTATTTATTATCATTATTTTATTCATTATCATTATTTCATTCATTATCATTATTTTATTCTTTATCATTATTTTATTCATTATCATTATTTTATTCATTATCATTATTTTATTCATTATCATTATTTTATTCATTATCATTATTTTATTCATTATCATTATTTTATTCATTATCATTATTTTATTCATTATCATCATTTTATTCATTATCATCATTTTATTCATTATCATCATTTTATTCATTATCATTATTTTATTCATTATCATTATTTTATTCATTATCATTATTTTATTCATTATCATTATTTTATTCATTATCATTATTTTATTCATTATCATTATTTTATTCATTATCATTATTTTATTCTTTATCATCATTTTATTCATTATCATTATTTAATTCTTCTTCTTCTTCCTGACCAAACGCCCCCGTCAGGGGCGCGGTCCCTCCTCCGGCTCCCGACCACCGCAGCCCCTCTGGTGCCGAGCGAGGTTGGCCGCCGACTGCTCCCGCCTGCAAAAAATGCACATAACCCTCTTAGTTCTAAAACCCCTTACTGCTAATTCTACCCCTACGTCTTCCCCCCCCTCCACCCGTAACCCTACCCCTGCCCCCCCTACCAGCCCCCCCGGATCCCATACCTGCCTACAACTCCTTACATGCCTAGCATAATTTGCCCGACTAACTACCCTCCTACACTTATGGCATTCCCTCCTATTCCCATCTACTGCTACCCCCCCACCACATGTTTCCATGTGGTTCTTCCTAGCCCCCGCAGTCTCTAAGCTTACCCCACACCTATCACAACTAAACCTAACCCTATCCTCAGCTAACCTATGCATCCTTTTCTCATGCACCACTAACCCCCCCCTAGACTTACATACCTTGTCACACCCTTCCCAGTGACACCTAAAACCCTCTACCTCTTCCCTTCTATCCTGAGCTACTACCCTATCTACCTTTTCTTCCCGTCTACCCCATTCGTACTTATGCCCCTGCTGCCTCTCCCATAGCTCCAAATGCTCCCTCCTCTCCTTCACAATCTTCTTCCACCCATCCCTATCTCCTACTAACCTCTCAACATCCGTATAGTCCACACCTGCCTCCCTAAGTAACCTCTTCCAATACAGCCCCGTCTTCCTCTTCCTACCTTTCTTTTTCCCTAATCCTTCTAGTCCCTCATACCACCCTAACACAGCTGCCTTAACCTGCCTATCGTTCCCCATCCTCATCACATGCCCTAACCTTTCTAGTACCCTCACTTCTATCTTAGTCCTAATCGATCTAATCCCTAACCTGGCCCTAACATCCCACATATTCTCCCCCCTACTTTCCATTTGCCTTAGTGGCTCCCCATTCCTATTACTCCAAACATACCTATACTTCCTATCTATCCAACTCTGTAACTTCTTTATATCCTTCCCCCACCAAACCCTAACACTACAATCAAACAATAACCCACTCTCTACACAACCCTCTAGAATCTTACCCTGCCACCTCTTACTTAGCCTAGATCCCTTTAATTGCCCCTTAACCTTAGCCCATAACCCATTTGCCCGTCTAATCCTATTCCTACTATCCTCTTCAGGTCCCATCCAAGATCCTAGCACCCTAATTCCCTCACTATCTCTATCCCCAAAAACTAAAACCTCTTCCTTATCTTCGTTATTCCTCTCCTCAAACTTACCCATAACCTCCTTAATCTTCCTTACTCCCTCTTCTAATTCTACCCCCTCACCTATAATGGTAGTGTCATCGGCAAAGAGTGACGATGTCAAGGTCAGACTCTTTGCCTCCGAGCACCCCTTTTCCCACCTACCTTCTCCCGCGAAAGACCCCCCCGGTATCCAGTGCCACTTTATTCCCACCCTTTCACCCCCTAGCTCCCTTCTAGCTTCCTCCGCCTGTCTGATCACCGCCTGGTGAAAAACGTTAAACAGAACAGGCGAAGTTGCACACCCCTCCCTCAAACCCCTAGCTGGCACCCATTTCTCACTAACCCCCTCCTTTCCCCTAACCCTATATTCCGTCGTCTCATGCAAATCCTTAATTACCCTTAAACAATTCCCACCTAACCCATACCTATCTAAAATGCCCCACAAGCAAGGCTTATTTACTCGAGGATATGCCTTCCTCAAGTCCAGAAGCCTTGCCTGTGGTTCCCTATCCCCTTGACCCCCTGTCCTAAGCCTATAATCACTAACATCTTCCCATATCCTCACCATGACCTGGGTCGCGTCTGCGGTCGACCTTCCCCTTCTAAAACCTGCCTGATTTTCATCAACTAACCCTAACTCTTCTACCCACCATCTAAGCCTCTTAGAAATAACCCTAGCTAGAATCCTACTTCCCATAGCTAACAGACACACCCCCCTATAATTATCCCTATTATTCCTATCTCCCTTCTTGTGTAGAGGCACCACTAATCCCCCCTTTAAACCCTCTTCCCACCTACCTGCGCTTTCCCTAAACATAAACTGAACCATCCTAACTACCTTTTCCTTAACTTCCCTACACGCATTCCTGATATAACTTATCCTAACCCCATCTTCCCCAGGCGCAGAATCTTTGATCTCCTTGATCACCTCCTCTATCTCCTCCTCTCCCGGCTCCTCATTCATTAGTTCGTTAGCCTCTTCTGCTTGCCTGCTCCCTCTTAAATCCCTAACTCTACCTAATACCTCTTCTAAAGTTTCCCTATCTTCCTCATACCTATCCCTCGATACTGCCTCAAAATGTTCCTTAAATTCCCTATTTGTAATTGTAGTGCTAGCTGGTGCCTTCCATCCCCTAGTCCCTAAATTCCTTAAAATTCTATACATATCCCCTACTTTTCCCCTCCTACTAGCATCCTCGCACTCCCTAATCTTCTCCTCCCACCATTCCCTCTCCCATGCTCTAAGACTATTCTTTAAATTACTACGTGCTAATCGTACCCCTTGTCTAACCTCTTCTAATTCCCTATTTAACCTATCTTCTACATCTCCCCCTCTATTCCTTAACCTAGCTCTATACTCCTGCCTACCTACTACCTCATTCCTACTCTCTACCCACCTACCTATTTCCCTCCTCATTATTTCTATTTCCCCCTCTCTACCTATTGTCCATGGATTTATTACCTTCCCATCCCTCCTACCACATACCTCATCAGCTACTTCTATTAATAATTTCCTAATCTTATCCCATTCCATTTCCCCTAAGTCCCCGTCCTCCCAATCTACCTCACTAAACTTTTCTCCCGTCCTTCTACTAAACTCCCTACTCTTCCCCTCATCTCCCAACACCTCCCATTTAATGTTAGGTGCCCTTTCTCTTCTACCCCCTACCTCCCTCCATCTCTTACCCCTATACCTTATCACTAGTTTCTTTGGCCTATGGTCAGAGAAAGTATTTTCTCTGACTGTCCCTACACTCCTAACTAACCTATGCCTATCTACTCCCTTAACCATGAACCCATCTAACTCATACCACCTCCTATACACGTTACTAAACCAAGTCCCCCTATTCCTATGTGGCATGAAACTATTTACCCACGCTAACCCCTGTTCCTCACACCAATTAACTAGATCTTCCCCCGCAGTACTCCCTGGCCCTATCCCAAACTTCCCACTCACCCCCCTTCTCTGCCTATTTGACCCTACATTAGCATTAAAATCCCCTCCTATTACTAATACCTCCCCCCCGCTAGTCATACTTACCTGATTTTCTAAATCTATTCTATATCTATCCATTCCCTCTAAATCCCTACCCCAAATAGGCTGATAAGCAGCGACTAATCTAAGGCCCTGGAGGGTGACTGCTGTCACCCTCTCTCCTAACCATTTCTTCTGACCCTCCCTCTTCCAACTATCTAAAGCTTCCCCTCTAAGAATTATCCCTGACTTCCTACCGTGAACTAAAGCTATTTGGTCCCTATCATCTCCTAGCCAAATTACCCCCTCCTGGTCTGAGTTAAGCTCAGAAACCAGGACCATCTCCCATCCCCGTCTAACTATGTAATCTAAAATTCTACCTAACCTTCTCCTATTGTGATCCCTTAATGAAACTCTTTGTAAATTCCATGTGACTATTGTGGCTTCCCTCCTATTCTCCCCCCCACCCACCCCTATTCTTCCCACCCTTCTATTTCTATACCTACGACTATTTCTAACCCTTCTTCCCTCCCCACGACTTCTCCTCCCCCTGGGCATAGGTCCAGGGTTTGGATGGATCGTCCTAAGACTTACCTCTACTAGCAGCCGACAGTGTCTGCCCGACACCAGAGGTACCCCAGTGGATCGGTCACCGAAAGTGCCCTCGCCGTACAAATGTTTAGGGAGGTTGGCAGGCTGGCTAGACCGGCCTCCCTCCGTAGTCCCCCCGGGGGTGTGAGGCCTCTCCCCTCTCGGGGAATCCGCCCCACTCCTTTCCGGGTGGCCCGGTGGTCTCTTGGCCGCATCCGGAGACAACCCCGGAGCGTTCCCCCTCGCTCCACGTGGAGGCTGCCCACCAAGCGTGATGATAATTCATTATCATCATTTCATTCTTCATCATCATTTCATTCATTATCATCATTTTATTCATTATCATCATTTTATTCTTTATCATCATTTTATTCATTATCATTATTTTATTCATTATCATCATTTTATTCATTATCATCATTTTATTCTTTATCATCATTTTATTCATTATCATCATTTTATTCTTTATCATCATTTTATTCATTATCATTATTTTATTTATTATCATTATTTTATTCATTATCATTATTTTATTCATTATCATTATTTTATTCTTTATCATCATTTTATTCTTTATCATCATTTTATCCATTATCATTATTTTATTCATTATCATTATTTTATTCATTATCATTATTTTATTCATTATCATCATTTTATTCTTTATCATCATTTTATTCATTATCATTATTTTATTTATTATCATTATTTTATTTATTATCATTATTTTATTCATTATCATTATTTTATTTATTATCATTATTTTATTCTTTATCATCATTTTATTCTTTATCATCATTTTATTCATTATCATTATTTTATTCATTATCATTATTTTATTTATTATCATTATTTTATTCATTATCATTATTTTATTAATTATCATTATTTTATTCATTATCATTATTTTATTCATTATCATTATTTTATTCATTTTCATTATTTTATTTATTATCATCATTTTATGGGTGCATGGAGAGAGTACTATCAGCTAAAGAATAACCTCTACCTTTTTATGGGTGGAGAGAGTACTATCAGCTAAAGAATAACCTCTACCTTTTTATGGGTGGAGAGAGTACTATCAGCTAAAGAATAACCTCTACCTTTTTATGGGTGTAGAGAGTACTATTAGCTAAAGAATAACCTCTACCTTTTTATGGGTGTAGAGAGTACTATCAGCTAAAGAATAACCTCTACCTTTTTATGGGTGGAGAGAGTACTATCAGCTAAAGAATAACCTCTACCTTTTTATGGGTGGAGAGAGTACTATCAGCTAAAAAATAACTTCTACCTTTTTATGGGTGGAGAGAGTACTATCAGCTAAAGAATAACCTCTACCTTTTTATGGGTGGAGAGAGTACTATCAGCTAAAGAATAACCTATACCTTTTTATGGGTGGAGAGAGTACTATCAGCTTAAGAATAACCTCTACCTTTTTATGGGTGGAGAGAGTACTATCAGCTAAAGAATAACCTCTACCTTTTTATGGGTGGAGAGAGTACTATCGGCTAAAGAATAACCTCTACCTTTTTATGGGTGGAGAGAGTACTATCAGCTAAAGAATAACCTCTACCTTTTTATGGGTGGAGAGAGTACTATCAGCTAAAGAATAACCTCTACTTTTTTATTGGTGGAGAGAGTACTATCAGCTAAAGAATAACATCTACCTTTTTATGGGTGGAGAGAGTACTATCAGCTAAAGAATAACCTCTACCTTTTTATTGGTGGAGAGAGTACTATCAGCTAAAGAATAACCTCTACCTTTTTATGGGTGGAGAGAGTACTATCAGCTAAAGAATTACCTTTATCCCTAAAACAAGAGACAGTTTCACTTAATCTAGGCAACTCCATTGAAATAGAAATATCTGGTAAGACCAAAGCTTTAATTTCCTCAACTTTATTACCAATTTCCATATCAATCATTGCACCTTTACTGTTATAACATTTTTTGTTATTAATCCCATTTCTAGTTAATTTAACATTCTTATCCAGAACGTCATAAGATCCAGAAACTAAAGCATGCGCAGCTATGGGAGTACTTTGACTGCCTGAGTCGTGCAATCCCCGTAGACTTTTAGCATATACAAAGTTACAACTAAGAGTAGAAAGTATAGAGTCAGTGTAACATTCAGCGGTAAAGAAGTAAGAAATAATTGTTACACCCGTCAGAACAGTTTCTCAATTCTTCGGTTTATAATTTCTAGGGTTTTCACCTTTGGTAAAAAGAAAAGAGAAATGCCAACCACCACAGAATTTACAACCACTTTTAAACCTATTTTTCTAAAGTGGATTAAAAAACACTTTCATGTGCATTGTTAAATTGAAACAAGTTTAAATTCCTTTATAAATCATTGTTTGACAAGTAAAACCTACCCTTTAAATCTCTTTTACATTCGCAATAATTCTTAAAATACTGTTTAAAATAGTTCCCAATGTCTGGATTATTATTTTGAAATTCACGAATTATTTACCTTTAAATTATCACTAATTAATCTTTAACTTCTTGTGATAATTAATTTAATTATTTTATATGATATACTCCACTAATTTAGTAACTTCTTAACAATTTTCAAATGTTATTTACACAGTTATTAAAGATTTGAAACTTTTCCCCGTAAATACATCAGTCTGGGGTAGAATAAGGAAAAGAAAATATTTGCCTCATAGAAAACTATTGAAGTATTTTAGGAGAGACTCAAACATATAGTCAGCAACTCTTAAATTATTATTATAAATAGTGATGGGATACCTACCATAACACTAGAACAAATAGAGTAAAGGATCTACCTACCATAACACTAGAACAAATAGAGTAAAGGATCTACCTACCATAACACTAGAACAAATAGAGTAAAGGATCTACCTACCATAACACTAGAACAAATAGAGTAAAGGATCTACCTACCACAACACTAGAACAAATAGAGTAAAGAATCTACCTACCATAACACTAGAACAAATAGAGTAAAGGATCTACCTACCATAACACTAGAACAAATAGAGTAAAGGATCTACCTACCACAACACTAGAACAAATAGAGTAAAGGATCTACCTACCATAACACTAGAACAAATAGAGTAAAGGATCTACCTACCACAACACTAGAACAAATAGAGTAAAGAATCTACCTACCATAACACTAGAACAAATAGAGTAAAGGATCTACCTACCATAACACTAGAACAAATAGAGTAAAGGATCTACCTACCATAACACTAGAACAAATAGAGTAAAGGATCTACCTACCATAACACTAGAACAAATAGAGTAAAGGATCTACCTACCACAACACTAGAACAAATAGAGTAAAGGATCTACCTACCATAACACTAGAACAAATAGAGTAAAGGATCTACCTACCATAACACTAGAACAAATAGAGTAAAGGATCTACCTACCATAACACTAGAACAAATAGAGTAAAGGATCTACCTACCATAACACTAGAACAAATAGAGTAAAGGATCTACCTACCACAACACTAGAACAAATAGAGTAAAGGATCTACCTACCATAACACTAGAACAAATAGAGTAAAGGATCTACCTACCATAACACTAGAACAAATAGAGTAAAGGATCTACCTACCATAACACTAGAACAAATAGAGTAAAGGATCTACCTACCATAACACTAGAACAAATAGAGTAAAGGATCTACCTACCATAACACTAGAACAAATAGAGTAAAGGATCTACCTACCATAACACTAGAACAAATAGAGTAAAGGATCTACCTACCATAACACTAGAACAAATAGAGTAAAGGATCTACCTACCATAACACTAGAACAAATAGAGTAAAGGATCTACCTACCATAACACTAGAACAAATAGAGTAAAGGATCTACCTACCATAACACTAGAACAAATAGAGTAAAGGATCTACCTACCATAACACTAGAACAAATAGAGTAAAGGATCTACCTACCATAACACTAGAACAAATAGAGTAAAGGATCTACCTACCATAACACTAGAACAAATAGAGTAAAGGATCTACCTACCATAACACTAGAACAAATAGAGTAAAGGATCTACCTACCATAACACTAGAACAAATAGAGTAAAGGATCTACCTACCATAACACTAGAACAAATAGAGTAAAGGATCTACCTACCATAACACTAGAACAAATAGAGTAAAGGATCTACCTACCACAACACTAGAACAAATAGAGTAAAGAATCTACCTACCATAACACTAGAACAAATAGAGTAAAGGATCTACCTACCATAACACTAGAACAAATAGAGTAAAGGATGTACCTACCATAACACTAGAACAAATAGAGTAAAGGATCTACCTACCATAACACTAGAACAAATAGAGTAAAGGATCTACCTACCACAACACTAGAACAAATAGAGTAAAGAATCTACCTACCATAACACTAGAACAAATAGAGTAAAGGATCTACCTACCATAACACTAGAACAAATAGAGTAAAGGATCTACCTACCATAACACTAGAACAAATAGAGTAAAGGATCTACCTACCACAACACTAGAACAAATAGAGTAAAGGATCTACCTACCATAACACTAGAACAAATAGAGTAAAGGATCTACCTACCACAACACTAGAACAAATAGAGTAAAGGATCTACCTACCACAACACTAGAACAAATAGAGTAAAGAATCTACCTACCATAACACTAGAACAAATAGAGTAAAGGATCTACCTACCATAACACTAGAACAAATAGAGTAAAGGATCTACCTACCATAACACTAGAACAAATAGAGTAAAGGATCTACCTACCATAACACTAGAACAAATAGAGTAAAGGATCTACCTACCATAACACTAGAACAAATAGAGTAAAGGATCTACCTACCACAACACTAGAACAAATAGAGTAAAGGATCTACCTACCATAACACTAGAACAAATAGAGTAAAGGATCTACCTACCATAACACTAGAACAAATAGAGTAAAGGATCTACCTACTATAACACTAGAACAAATAGAGTAAAGGATCTACCTACCATAACACTAGAACAAATAGAGTAAAGGATCTACCTACCATAACACTAGAACAAATAGAGTAAAGGATCTACCTACCATAACACTAGAACGTTGAATGTCAGATTTTAAATTCAAGAAACTTTTCAATTAATATTGTTTTAGTAAATATAGTTATTAGTTTTTTAGTGTTTATAGATTTTTATTTATATGTTTCACAAGTTTTAATTTTGCTGCAACCATCTAATTTGTATTTTATATTTGAATTGTGTTTTTGTAGGTTAATTTGCATATATTTTGTAAGCTGAAATAAAAAACAAACAAATATTCATTATTACAATTTACTCATTTAATTATTTAATATTAATTAAATAATTTATTTGAATAATTTAATTAATAATTAAACTAAATGATAATTAATTATTATCATTTAATTTAATTATTTAATTACACATATTTCTCTCATTTAATTTATTTTAATTTACTCATTTAATTTATTTTAATTTACTCATTTAATTTATTTTAATTTACTCATTTAATTTATTATAATTTACTCATTTAATTTATTTTTATTTACTCATTTAATTTATTTTAATTTACTCATTTAATTTATTATAATTTACTCATTTAATTTATTTTAATTTACTCATTTAATTTATTATAATTTACTCATTTAATTTATTTTTGTTTACTCATTTAATTTATTTTAATTTACTCATTTAATTTATTTTAATTTACTCATTTAATTTATTATAATTTACTCATTTAATTTATTTTTATTTACTCATTTAATTTATTTTAATTTACTCATTTAATTTATTTTAATTTACTCATTTAATTTATTTTAATTTACTCATTTAATTTATTATAATTTACGCATTTAATTTATTTTAATTTACTCATTTAATTTATTTTAATTTACTCATTTAATTTATTATAATTTACTCATATAATTTATTTTAATTTAATATCAAATCGTAATAAATATCCCCCTAAATTTCAAGCCCCCCCCCCCCCCCAAATAATGTACAGTAAAAAAAATCTCAATTCTGATTGGATCAGAGCGACTGGTTGGCGGATCATAGAGTTAGAAGTGGGCGGGGCTATGCGTATGGGTGGGCGGTCTTTCTAATCGAAAGTTATCAATACTTTTATTAATGAACATTATTTTATTTTCTAATTTATAAATCAAATAATTTTAGCGCTTTTCTTTAGTTAATTTTTAAAGTTTTTAGATTTTACGCCAAAAAGATTACCGGATAAGAAATTATTTTAAACTGTAAAAATTCTCACATTTTAAATCATAGTAATTAATGTTGTTATTTTCTTTATTTTATTCATTTAAATATTTCTACTAAATAGTTTAAATGCGCATAAAAGTTCTGAAGTTTATTGCATTTAAATAAATACAACAAATAAACATCAATTGATTTATAAGGCAAATAAAGTGATGTAAATATTGTTAATATTATCATTTGGATGTGAGTGTGACAATAGGCTTTAGAATAATGTGTTCATTTTATTCTCAACAGATATCGTAATATCATCAAACTTCTGATGTTGGAGACGTTGGAAAAAGGAGAGATGGAGAAGAACGTCAAGACATTCACTGCAGTGCTGTGGAAATACTTTAGAGGAGATGAAGATTTCCTCTTTGAAGTGATCTCTTCTTCAAACTGTGACGTCATCGTCTCAATTGTCTCTAATGTCCTGAGAGACGAGAGTTTCTATCTGTTACAGTACACTCGTCACATCAGACCCTTCACTGAACTAATGAAGAAGAGACAAACAAGCATTAGACTTACCTTCTATTGTTCTGAGTCTCTAACAGACACCGACTGTGACAATCTTGGACAGTTATTGTCAGTTCTCAAAGATGGCAGTGACATTAGGCTTCGTTTCCCCCATAGTTACTACAATTACCAACCACTGAAAGGAGAATTTTACACACAGCTCAGCAACAGCAAGTGAGGAAATAAATTGAAAAAGAATTAAGAGAATTTATTATTTTTAATTATCAATTAATTACTTTTAATTATAAATTAATTACTTTTTATAGAAACTTAATGACTTTTAATTGAAAGTAAATGACTTTTAATTGAAAATTAATGACTTTTAATTGAAAATTAATGACTTTTAATTGAAAATAAATGACTTTTAATTGAAAATTAATGACTTTTAATTGAAAATTAATGACTTTTAATTGAAAATAAATGACTTTTAATTGAAAATAAATGACTTTTAATTGAAAATTAATGACTTTTAATTGAAAATTAATGACTTTTAATTGAAAATTAATGACTTTTAATTGAAAATGAATGACTTTTAATTGAAAATGAATGACTTTTAATTGAAAATTAATGACTTTTAATTGAAAATTAATGACTTTTAATTGAAAATGAATGACTTTTAATTGAAAATTAATTACTTTTAATTGAAAATGAATGACTTTTAATTGAAAATGAATGACTTTTAATTGAAAATGAATGACTTTTAATTGAAAATGAATGACTTTTAATTGAAAATTAATGACTTTTAATTGAAAATGAATGACTTTTAATTGAAAATTAATGACTTTTAATTGAAAATTAATGACTTTTAATTGAAAATGAATGACTTTTAATTGAAAATTAATGACTTTTAATTGAAAATGAATGACTTTTAATTGAAAATGAATGACTTTTAATTGAAAATGAATGACTTTTAATTGAAAATGAATGACTTTTAATTGAAAATGAATGACTTTTAATTGAAAATGAATGACTTTTAATTGAAAATTAATGACTTTTAATTGAAAATTAATGACTTTTAATTGAAAATGAATGACTTTTAATTGAAAATTAATGACTTTTAATTGAAAATGAATGACTTTTAATTGATAATGAATGACTTTTAATTGAAAATGAATGACTTTTAATTGAAAATGAATGACTTTTAATTGAAAATGAATGACTTTTAATTGAAAATGAATGACTTTTAATTGAAAATGAATGACTTTTAATTGAAAATTAATGACTTTTAATTGAAAATGAATGACTTTTAATTGAAAATTAATGACTTTTAATTGAAAATGAATGACTTTTAATTGAAAATGAATGACTTTTAATTGAAAATGAATGACTTTTAATTGAAAATGAATGACTTTTAATTGAAAATGAATGACTTTTAATTGAAAATTAATGACTTTTAATTGAAAATTAATGACTTTTAATTCAAAATTAATGACTTTTAATTGAAAATTAATGACTTTTAATTGAAAATTAATGACTTTTAATTGAAAATGAATGACTTTTAATTGAAAATTAATGACTTTTAATTGAAAATGAATGACTTTTAATTGAAAATGAATGACTTTTAATTGAAAATGAATGACTTTTAATTGAAAATGAATGACTTTTAATTGAAAATGAATGACTTTTAATTGAAAATGAATGACTTTTAATTGAAAATTAATGACTTTTAATTGAAAATTAATGACTTTTAATTGAAAATGAATGACTTTTAATTGAAAATTAATGACTTTTAATTGAAAATGAATGACTTTTAATTGAAAATGAATGACTTTTAATTGAAAATGAATGACTTTTAATTGAAAATGAATGACTTTTAATTGAAAATGAATGACTTTTAATTGAAAATGAATGACTTTTAATTGAAAATGAATGACTTTTAATTGAAAATTAATGACTTTTAATTGAAAATTAATGACTTTTAATTGAAAATTAATGACCTTTAATTGAAAATGAATGACTTTTAATTGAAAATGAATGACTTTTAATTGAAAATGAATGACTTTTAATTGAAAATGAATGACTTTTAATTGAAAATGAATGACTTTTAATTGAAAATTAATGACTTTTAATTGAAAATTAATGACTTTTAATTCAAAATTAATGACTTTTAATTGAAAATTAATGACTTTTAATTGAAAATGAATGACTTTTAATTGAAAATTAATTACTTTTAATTGAAAATGAATGACTTTTAATTGAAAATAAATGACTTTTAATTGAAAATGAATGACTTTTAATTGAAAATTAATTACTTTTAATTGAAAATGAATGACTTTTAATTGAAAATGAATGACTTTTAATTGAAAATGAATGACTTTTAATTGAAAATGAATGACTTTTAATTGAAAATGAATGACTTTTAATTGAAAATGAATGACTTTTAATTGAAAATGGATGACTTTTAATTGAAAATTAATGACTTTTAATTGAAAATGAATGACTTTTAATTGAAAATTAATGACTTTTAATTGAAAATGAATGACTTTTAATTGAAAATGAATGACTTTTAATTGAAAATGAATGACTTTTAATTGAAAATGAATGACTTTTAATTGAAAATGAATGACTTTTAATTGAAAATTAATGACTTTTAATTGAAAATTAATGACTTTTAATTCAAAATTAATGACTTTTAATTGAAAATTAATGACTTTTAATTGATAATTAATGACTTTTAATTGAAAATTGATGACTTTTAATTGCAAATAAATTAATTTAAATTGAAAATAAAATAATTTTAAATAAAATTAACAAAATCTATTTAATTCAATTTATATTTCTTCACATTTATAATTCATTTCTCACTATTTATTAATTATTTAAGTTTTATTTGTGTGTTTATTTACGCTCTAACGACTGCAGCAATTATCATTAAATTAATTACTAACATTAATATTGAACATATTAAAATATTAATAAATTATATGCTATTAACAAATTAAAAGTCAAATACACAAAATGTATATTGACTTTCAATGTTAAATCACTTATCTATTTTCTTGTTATTTATTATTATATTAATTTCTTTTGCTTATTACAGGTGTAAGGTAACTGACTTCAAAGCTTGTGTGACGTCAGAGCACCTCGCAAGTGTGGTGAGAGTTTGGGGAAGTGGAAGTTATTTTGATAATCTGCAAATAAGCACTGTGTCTGCCTGTGACGTCACTTTTGCCACCTTAGAGGCAGTCAGAGGAGAGATATGTGAGTGAATTAACCTGTAGTTAATTAAATAAATGTGAAGAACTACAAACATATGATATTCTGAGATAACATTTACTACGACCAGACTATCTCTCTACTACGACCAGACTATCTCACTACTACGACCAGACTATCTCTCTACTACGACCAGACTATCTCTCTACTACGACCAGACTATCTCTCTACTACGACCAGACTATCTCTCTAATACGACCAGATTATCCCTCTACTACGACCAGACTATCTCTCTACTACGACCAGACTATCTCTCTACTACGATCAGACTATCTCTCTACTACGACCAGACTATCTCTCTACTACGACCAGACTATCTCTCTACTACGACCAGACTAACTCTCTACTACGACCAGACTATCTCTCTACTACGACCAGACTATCTCTCTACTACGACCAGACTATCTCTCTACTACGACCAGACTATCTCTCTACTACGATCAGACTATCTCTCTACTACGACCAGACTATCTCTCTACTACGACCAGACTATCTCTCTACTACGATCAGACTATCTCTCTACTACGACCAGACTATCTCTCTACTACGACCAGACTATCTCTCTACTACGACCAGACTATCTCTCTACTACGATCAGACTATCTCTCTACTACGACCAGACTATCTCTCTACTACGATCAGACTATCTCTCTACTACGACCAGACTATCTCTCTACTACGACCAGACTATCTCTCTACTACGACCAGACTATCTCTCTACTACGACCAGACTATCTCTCTACTACGACCAGACTATCTCTCTACTACGACCAGACTATCTCTCTACTACGATCAGACTATCTCTCTACTACGACCAGACTATCTCTCTACTACGACCAGACTATCTCTCTACTACGACCAGACTATCTCTCTACTACGATCAGACTATCTCTCTACTACGACCAGACTATCTCTCTACTACGACCAGACTATCTCTCTACTACGACCAGACTATCTCTCTACTACGACCAGACTATCTCTCTACTACGACCAGACTATCTCTCTACTACGACCAGACTATCTCTCTACTACGACCAGACTATCTCTCTACTACGACCAGACTATCTCTCTACTACGACCAGACTATCTCTCTACTACGACCAGACTATCTCTCTACTACGACCAGACTAACTCTCTACTACGACCAGACTATCTCTCTACTACGACCAGACTATCTCTCTACTACGACCAGACTATCTCTCTACTACGACCAGACTATCTCTCTACTACGACCAGACTATCTCTCTACTACGATCAGACTATCTCTCTACTACGACCAGACTATCTCTCTACTACGACCAGACTATCTCTCTACTACGATCAGACTATCTCTCTACTACGACCAGACTATCTCTCTACTACGATCAGACTATCTCTCTACTACGACCAGACTATCTCTCTACTACGATCAGACTATCTCTCTACTACGACCAGACTATCTCTCTACTACGACCAGACTATCTCTCTACTACGACCAGACTATCTCTCTACTACGACCAGACTATCTCTCTACTACGATCAGACTATCTCTCTACTACGACCAGACTATCTCTCTACTACGACCAGACTATCTCTCTACTACGACCAGACTATCTCTCTACTACGATCAGACTATCTCTCTACTACGACCAGACTATCTCTCTACTACGACCAGACTATCTCTCTACTACGACCAGACTATCTCTCTACTACGACCAGACTCGTATTCAGACAATTCGTCGCTTACATTTTATGTATATCTTTTTAAACACAATTAATATTTTTTACCATTTGTTAAATTCATCGTATGATAGCCGTAGACTTTTGAGTTGGTTTGATCTGAGGTTTCAAGGTTCGTATAAATTACTCGTATTGTGGATAGCAAGTTTTTATATAATTTTTGTACCGAGATTATAGATTTAGTCTATAATATAGTTAAATTATATAGTTTAAATTATGGACTTTTAATTGAAAATTAAAATCGTCCGGTGACCGGACGATTCGTTACTAGGATGTTTCCTTACCACATTCTTCGTTTTTTTTTAAAACCTGGAAAGTTTTTTTTATTTGTATGGTTGCAGACTACAATATACCAAACTAATGTATTTAAGAATTAATACTTCTTTAAATTATATGGTTTAACATGCATTTTATTCGTCTGCCAAGTATCTGGTTATCTATTTATTATAATCAGAGGTATTACAATTAACAGTCCCCTCTTGTTGATATCTTTTAGAAAAGTTGATATCTTTTAGAAAAAATTATTTGCTGCATATATTTTGTATATGCTTTTTATAAATGCATATTTCAAGTGAATATGCACTAAATATTTATGTGCATACACTGCATAATATGCAGTGCATATTGTCTCAACCCTAGTTATTATAACGTCCTAAACGTGGCGTACCAGGCCTTTATTACCTTCGCAATCTTACGGAAGGTTATATTTTCATTTGTCTCTGTGTCGCCGTAGAGTCTTGGCTGATATTTTGAATCGTTTGATGATTCCTCTCACAAATTCGCCACTTCTTATTTCTGTCAACACTTCTTGTAAATCACTTTCAGTATACTGCATTTTATCAGACTTTCATTTATAATTGCGAACCGTTTTGAATCTGGAATAAGAGAGCTAATATATAAGTTTGAACCAATAATTTACCTGTTGGGGCAATGGGCCTCAGTAGGCCCATTGCCCCGCATAGCTACTGGGCTCATTGCCCCAACAAGCATCAGAGAGTTTTTATGGAGATAGCATTTCATGTGATCATTCTTAACATCTGTTAAAGCATCAGAACATTCCTAATACACTCTATTTACATTATACAGGCAATATGGATCTGTCAGTTTGTTTATTTAGGTAAGAAAATGATATTAAATTTATTTGAAAAGTACCTTTTACGAGTAAAAACCAACATATAGCTATAACTTACCTCAACAACCTCACTCATCAAAGTCTTGTGGCACAACGAGACGCTGTGGTCACTTACAATGTTGTCATACGCGTGCACCAAGTTATTACACATAGTAAATGAATAAATAGGGGGAGGCCTTTCACCCCACATGGGCGCGTTGCCCCACGATACCCTAACTAGTTAAGTAGGTTACTAGTTATGTAGGTAACTAGTTAGGTAGCTAACTAGTTAGGTAGCTAACTAGTTAGGTAGCTAACTAGTTAGGTAGGTAATTAATTAGGTAGATACCTAGTTAGGTAGGTAACTAGTAAGGTAGGTAACTAGTTAGGTAGACAACTAGTTAGGTAGGTAACTAGTTAGGTAGATAACTAGTTAGGTAGGTAATTAATTAGGTAGATAACTAGTTAGGTAGGTAACTAGTTAGGTGGATAACTAGTTAGGTAGGTAATTAATTAGGTAGATAACTAGTTAGGTAGGTAACTATTTAGATAGCTAACTATTTAAGTAGGTTGCTAGTTATGTAGGTAACTAGTTAGGTAGGTTACTAGTTAGGTAGACAACTAGTTAGGTAGGTAACTAGTTAGGTAGATAACTAGTTAGGTAGCTAACTAGTTAGGTAGCTAACTAGTTAAGTAGGTTACTAGTTATGTAGGTAACTAGTTAGGTAGGTTACGAGTTAAATAGGTAACTAGTTGAGTAGGTTACCAGTTAAGGAGATAACTAGTTAAGAAGGTAACTAGTAATGTAGGTAACTAGATAGGTAGATTACTAGTTAGGTAGATAACAAGTTAGGTAAGTAACTAGTTAGGTAGGTAACTAGTTAGGAAGGTAACTAGTAATGTAGGCAACTAGTTAGGTAGGTAACTAGATAGGTAGGTAACTAGTTAGGTAGGTAACTAGTGAGGTAGCTAACTAGTTTCCTACCTAGCTAACTAGATTCCTACATAGCTAACTATAATCCTACCTATTTAACTTTATTCCTACCTAGTTAACTAGTTTCCTACCTAGCTAACTAGTTTCCTACCTAGCTAACTAGTTTCCCACCAAGCTAACTTGTTTCCTACCTAGTTAACTAGTTTCCTACATAGATAACTAGTTTGCTACCTTGCTAACTAGTTTCCTTCCCAGCTAACTAGTTTCCTACCTAGCTAACTAATTTCCTACCTAGCAAACTAGTTTCCTACCTAGATAACTAGTTTCCTACCTAGATAATTAGTTTCCTACCAAGCAAACTAGTTTCCTACCTAGCTAACTAGTTTCCAACCTAGCTAACTAATTTCCTACCAAGCAAACTAGTTTCCTACCTAGCTAACTAGTTTCCAACCTAGCTAACTAGTTTCCTACCCAGCTAACTAGTTTCCTACCTAGCTAACTAATTTCCTACCTAGCAAACTTGTTTCCTACCTAGGTAACTTGTTTCCTACATAAATAACTAGTTTCCTACCTAGCTAACTAGTTCCCTACCTAGCTGACTAGTTTCCTACCTAGCTAACTAGTTTCCTACATAGCTAACTAGTTTCCTACCTAGCTAAGTAGTTCCCTACCTAGCTGACTAGTTTCCTACCTAGCTAACTAGTTTCTTACCTAGATAACTAGTTTCCAACCTAGCTAACTAATTTCCTACCAAGCAAACTAGTTTACTTCCTGGCTAACTAGTTTCCAACCTAGCTAACTAATTTCCTACCAAGCAAACTAGTTTACTTCCTAGCTAACTAGTTTCCAACCTAGCTAACTAGTTTCCTACCTAGCTACCTAGTTTCCTACCTAGCTAACTAGTTTCCTACATAGCTAACTAGTTTCCTACCTAGCTAACTAGTTTCCTACCTAGCTAACTAGTTTCCTACCTAGCTAACTAGTTTCCTACCTAGCTAACTAGTTTCCTACCTAGCTACCTAGTTTCCTACCCAGCTAACTAGCTTCCTACATAGCTGACTAGTTTCCTACCTAGCTAACTAGTTTCCTACCTAGCTAACTAGTTTCCTACCTAGCTAACTAGTTTCCTACCTAGCTACCTAGTTCCCTACCTAGCTAACTAGTTTCCTACATAGCTAACTAGTTTCCTACCTAGCTAACTAGTTTCCTACCTAGCTAACTAGTTCCTACCTAGCTAACTAGTTTCCTACCTAGCTAACTAGTTTCTTACCTAGCTAACTAGTTTCCTACCTAGCTAACTAGTTTCCTACATAGCTAACTAGTTTCCTACCTAGCTAACTAGTTCCCTACCTAGCTTACTAGTTTCCTAACTAGCTAACTAGTTTCCTAACTAGCTAACTAGTTTCCTAACTAGCTAACTAGTTTCCTACCTAGCAAACTAGTTTTCTACATAGCTAATTAGTTTCCTACCTAGCTGACTAGTTTCCTACCTTGCTAACTAGTTTCCTACCTAGCTAACTAGTTTCCTACCTAGCTAACTAGTTTCCTATCTAGCTAACTAGTTTCCTATCTAGCTAACTAGTTTCCTACCTAGCTTCCTAGTTTCCTTCCTAGCTAACTAGTTTCCTACATAGTTAACTAGTTTCCTACCTAGCTAACTAATTTCCTACCTAGCTTCCTAGTTTCCTTCCTAGCTAACTAGTTTCCTACATAGTTAACTAGTTTCCTACCTAGATACCTAGTTTCCTACCCAGCTAACTAGTTTCCTACATAGCTGACTAGTTTCCTACCTAGCTAACTAGTTTCCTACCTAGCTAACTAGTTTCCTACCTAGCTACCTAGTTTCCTTCCTAGCTAACTAGTTTCCTACATAGCTAACTAGTTTCCTACCTAGCTAACTAGTTTCTTACCTAGCTAACTAATTTCCTACCTAGCTACCTAGTTTCCTACCTAGCTAACTAGTTTCCTACATAGCTAACTAGTTTCCTACCTAGCTAACTAGTTTCCTACCTAGCAAACTAGTTTCCTACCTAGCTAACTAGTTTCCTACATAGCTAACTAGTTTCCTACATAGCTAACTAGTTTCCTACCTAGCTAACTAGTTTCCTACCTAACTAACTAGTTTCCTATCTAGCTAACTAGTTTCCTACCTAGCTACCTAGTTTCCTACCTAGCTAACTAGTTTCCTACATAGCTAACTAGTTTCCTACCTAGCAAACTAGTTTCCTACCTAGATAACTAGTTTCCTACCTAGATAATTAGTTTCCTACCAAGCAAACTAGTTTCCTACCTAGCTAACTAGTTCCCTACCTAGCTTACTAGTTTCCTAACTAGCTAACTAGTTCCCTACCTAGCTTACTAGTTTCCTAACTAGCTAACTAGTTTCTTACCTAGATAACTAGTTTCCTACCTAGATAATTAGTTTCTTACCAAGCAAACTAGTTTCTTACCTAGCTAACTAGTTTCCAACCTAGCTAACTAATTTCCTACCAAGCAAACTAGTTTACTTCCTAGCTAACTAGTTTCCTACCTAGCTAACTAGTTTCCTACCTAGCTACCTAGTTTCCTACCTAGCTAACTAGTTTCCTACCTAGCTAACTAGTTTCCTACCTAGCTAACTAGTTTCTTACCTAGCTAACTTTCCCTTTGTAAATACCTAAATATTTAGATTTCAGATTTAGTGCTGCTAGTGCATACGGCAGGATGCTAGTGCATACAGCTCACCACTCACTATACAGCTCACCACTCACCATACAGCTCACCACTCACCATACAGCTCACCACTCACCATACAGCTCACCTCTCACCATACAGCTCACCTCTCACCATACAGCTCACCTCTCACCATACAGCTCACCTCTCACCATACAGCTCACCTCTCACCATACAGCTCACCTCTCACCATACAGCTCACCACTCACCATACAGCTCACCTCTCACCATACAGCTCACCACTCACCATACAGCTCACCACTCACCTTACAGCTCACCACTCACTATACAGCTCACCACTCACCATACAGCTCACCACTCACCATACAGCTCACCACTCACCATACAGCTCACCACTCACCATACAGCTCACCACTCACCATACAGCTCACCACTCACCATACAGCTCACCACTCACCATACAGCTCACCACTCACCATACAGCTCACCACTCACCATACAGCTCACCACTCACTATACAGCTCACCACTCACTATACAGCTCACCACTCACCATACAGCTCACCACTCACCATACAGCTCACCACTCACCATACAGCTCACCACTCACCATACAGCTCACCACTCACCATACAGCTCACCACTCACCATACAGCTCACCACTCACCATACAGCTCACCACTCACCATACAGCTCACCACTCACCATACAGCTCACCACTCACCATACAGCTCACCACTTACCATACAGCTCACCACTCACCATACAGCTCACCACTCACCATAATGCTCACCACTCACCATACAGCTCACCACTCACCATACAGCTCACCACTCACCATACAGCTCACCACTCACCATACAGCTCACCACTCACCATACAGCTCACCACTCACCATACAGCTCACCACTCACCATACAGCTCACCACTCACCATACAGCTCACCACTTACCATACAGCTCACCACTCACCATAAAGCTCACCACTCACCATAATGCTCACCACTCACCATACAGCTCACCACTCACCATACAGCTCACCACTCACCATACAGCTCACCACTCACCATACAGCTCACCACCCACCATACAGTTATAGTATTCTTAGTGTGTTATAGTATTCTTAGTGTGTTACAGTATTCTTAGTGTGTTATAGTATTCTTAGTGTGTTACAGTATTCTTAGTGTGTTACAGTATTCTCAGTGTGTTATAGTATTCTTAGTGTGTTATAGTATTCCTAGTGTGTTACAGTATTCTTAGTGTGTTACAGTATTCTCAGTGTGTTACAGTATTCCTAGTGTGTTATAGTATTCTTAGTGTGTTACAGTATTCTTAGTGTGTTACAGTATTCTCAGTGTGTTATAGTATTCTTAGTGTGTTATAGTATTCCTAGTGTGTTACAGTATTCTTAGTGTGTTACAGTATTCTCAGTGTGTTACAGTATTCTTAGTGTGTTATAGTATTCTTAGTGTGTTATAGTATTCTCAGTGTGTTACAGTATTCTTAGTGTGTTACAGTATTCTTAGTGTGTTATAGTATTCTTAGTGTGTTATAGTATTCTCAGTGTGTTACAGTATTCTTAGTGTGTTATAGTATTCTTAGTGTGTTATAGTATTCTTAGTGTGTTATAGTATTCTTAGTGTGTTATAGTATTCTTAGTGTGTTATAGTACTCTTAGTGTGTTACAGTATTCTTATTCTATTCTAGTTTCAGATGATTGCAATTAGCTCCATAGTTGGTACTAAGGCATGTTAGATCTCGTATATCTTTTCGATTTTGCGGTTACAAACCAACTATTGGTTAGTATTAACTAACTACAACAGCTTGACAAATGAATATTAACAATCTTTCGACAAGAAATGCAATTCATCTTGTAGATCACGTAGGTATAAGTATATTTGTATGTAAGTTCTGACCAATTTATCAATTCAGGTTAATCTCACACAGGCGGCTAACATTTTGTTTATATGTGTCTGTAGTCCAGTCCACTGCTCATACAAGCATATTCACGGACTAGCAGTGTATAGAATATACATAGTAGTGACATTTGAGACGGTTAGTGTACGTGACGTCATCACCGCAACACTCTAAATTAAATTTAGGACAATCTAAGAGTGTTATTTGTTCGAGAAGTTCCATGTGTCATATTATCCATTCGTTGAGTCTCCTACCTAGTAGAGATAATGATGCATTACTATTTGCTTGTGAATTACTTTGCTGTGTGTGGTTTTGTTATCATATGACATTCAAGATATTTTCAATTAATTATGGTTTTGAGCAGTCTTATACATTGTTTATAAATGTATAGTATACAGAACTGTCTTTTACCAACTTTTAAAGGTTGTCAATTACAAACAAGAGTATACCTTGGTACACATTTTGGTGATTCGTCTGGACATGTGCTGAGAAGCAAATTATTTCTCGTGTCTGTGTTCTTATCTTTTTGCTGTTAGTATCAAAAACGTTCATGATAGTCAGTTTTTGTTTTTGGTGACTCTCTCTGTTTCTGTGTGTGTTTTTGATGATGTGCATTTTCACAGTGAAGTTTCTCTGCACACCTGCTTAGTGTGCCACCTTGCTGTTGGTGACTTACACCTGCTTAGTGTGCCACCTTGCTGTTGGTGACTTACACCTGCTTAGTGTGCCACCTTGCTGTTGGTGACTTACACCTGCTTAGTGTGCCACCTTGCTGTTGGTGACTTACACCTGCTTAGTGTGCCACCTTGCTGTTGGTGACTTACACCTGCTTAGTGTGCCACCTTGCTGTTGGTGACTTACACCTGTGTGGGTGTGATTTCTATGTGTGTTGTGCACTGGCCAATGTATTTCTATGTTTTTGTGTGTTTGTGTATACTCGTTCATTACAGTCTGCTTCTCTATAGTTGTGTCATTTCAGAGCTTAGTTTTGTGTTACTTACATGTGTATTAATTTCGACTGTTTTACTATTAAATGTTATTTTTTGTTTATGCATATGTAATTTGTTTTCGGAGTATGTCATTGATACTATCACTCTATTTCGCTCATGGTAGTCTCTCACAATTATGATTTGCCTTTCTTAAATGATGTAGATCCTGATGATAATTTTATAAATGTAGTTTATCCTGGACTTACTGACGGGACCTACCTTTATTATTCTGTAAATAATATCAAAAATATAGTTAGTGATAATGACATTATTAATATAAACATTAGGAGCTTTGATAAGAATTTTGACTCTTTTTCTGCATTTTTGTCATCAGTTGATGTTAGTCCTGGTATTATTGTCCTAAGTGAGACATGGCTTAGTGGGCCTGTGAACGTTGAGGGATATAATTCATTCCACTCATTTAGGTGTGGCAGACAAGGTGGCGGAGTATCTGTTTTTGTGAATAAATCTTTTCCATGTTGTAAATTGAATGAATTCCCAATTATAACTGATACAATTGAGTCCTGTGTGGTGAAAGTGTCACTAGATCTGTTAAATTTTTATGTCGTTGCTATCTACAGACCTGATTCTGGCAGTATTATGAATTTTAGTAATGCCTTACATACATTACTAGCTAGTAGCTGATTGAAGCGTGATGTGTGATTACTGGGGGATCTCAATATAAATTTACTGGACGTGGATAATGCTGATGTAACACATTTTACTGCTTTGATGAGAGCTTTTAACTACGTACCAGTCATCACCAAGCTGACAAGATTTCCGTCTTCAACCCTGAGCCAAGTGGCCTCTTTTCTCGACCACAGTTGGATAAATGTTTCCTCAGACTACAGCAACTGTACTGGTGTTCTTCTGGACAATATTACTGACCACTGCACTACATTTTGACCTTATCTAAAGCTGTTTTAATGAATGATAGATCTAGTGATCTGATTGAGATTAAATTTCGTCTTGTGAATGATGCAAATATTGAGAAATTTAGGGTTATTATCTCAACTATTAACTGGGATGTATTAACTAATTTTACTGATAGAAATATCGCTACTGCTTATTTCTTGGAAACTGTTAATGATATCTATTGTAAATGTTTTCCTTTGAAGCTGAAAAGAGTTAGTCGGAAACGTCTCAGTAAACCCTGGCTTACTTCTGAATTATTAAAACATGTTAAGTTTAATTCTATTTGTTTCAAGAAATGTAAGTTAGGGCTAATTTCTGAGGCTGAGAATAGAAGGGTGCGTAATTATGTAAATGGAATGGTTCATAGAGCGAAGGTGCATTATCACAGAAGTAGATTTGAAGGTTGCATGGGTGATATGAAGAAAAGATGGTATTATTTGCGTAAACTTGTTTCGTTAGGTGATAAGAAACAGAGTGTTGATGAAGTGATTATTGATGGTGGTGCTATTTCCAATCCTAGTGATGGTGCTCGTTGTTTTAACTATTATTTTTGTTCTGTTGCATCTAGGATTGATGATTCTTTACATGTGTCTTCTTCTAACCCCCTTTCCCATATTCAACGCAATACTCACACTTTGCTTTTTGATCCAGTATCGAATAATGGAGTAACAGAAGTTATTATGTAATTGAAGAATGCTAATTCTAAACTAGATACTATATCGGTGAAAATGTTAAAACTCTGTAGCCCAGTTTTGAATCATCCATTGTCACTAATAATAAATAAGTCTCTACAGGCGGTGTTTTGCCGGATGTTTTCAAGGATGATTGTGTAGTCCCTGTATATAAGAAAGGAGACAAGTCTCATGTCAAAAACTATTGACTTATATCAATATTACCTTTGTTTAGCAAAATTATTGAGAAATGTGTTTCTAGGCGTTTGGTTTCTTTCGTGAATAGTTTTTCTATTATATGTGCTAATCAGTTTGGTTTTAGGAAGGGATTGTCTACTATTGATGCGATTGTCGACTATTCTGAGTACATCTGTAGAAACTTGGAAGAACGGAATCATGTCATAGTCTATTTATTGACTACTCTAAGGCTTTTGACACTGTCAATCATGGCATTCTGCTGTCCAAACTTGAGTCCTATGGTGTACGAGGTCTGACTTTGGATTGGTTCAGGAGCTATCTGTATGGTGGTAGACAGTGCGTTAAGATTGGTGACTCCCATTCATGTTTCAGTTCTGTCTCGATTGGTGTTCATCAAGGGAGTGTCATAGGACCTATTTTATTTATCTTGTATGTAAACGAACTAGCCTTTATCTCTCCAAACCTGAAAACTATTTTATTCTCAGA
Source organism: Caprella mutica (assembly GCA_947561585.1). Lineage (NCBI taxonomy): Eukaryota > Metazoa > Arthropoda > Malacostraca > Amphipoda > Caprellidae > Caprella > Caprella mutica. The sequence goes on from CANNZV010001974.1 coordinate 57,249, forward strand.
TGATATTACTGTATCAGCAGCTGGGCCAGATTATCGGGAACTGTGTAATTCCATAAACACTGAAATTGAAACTATCAATTCATGGTCCATTTCAAATAGATTAGCTCTGAATGCTGATAAAACTGGCGCTGTTCTCTGTTCCAATAGGCTCCACGATCTGGATCCAGAGTGCGGGATAGGTTTGGGGGGTGCTAGAGTGAATTTTCTCGACAGTGTTCTGTTTTTGGGTGTCACTATTGATAGCAAACTAAAGTTCGGTGACCATATTAATTCTGTGTATGGGAAACTTTCATGTTTAAGAATAGAAGCAAATTTGTCTCTTCCAACTTGAGTAATGAAACTAGACATGGCAATGATCCTTCAAGTAGTTCACATAGGTTGACTTTAACTGAGCAAATCTTTAAACTCGTACAAAATTATTATGTAGATAAATATGCTAGTGTAGTTGAATAATTTCTTTTTAACTTTTTCATTAATTTGATATTCATTTTTCTCTTGCCGCTTTAATTCATTGCTGATTGTGTTACAGTAAATAGGTATTATTTTTACCGCCATGCTGTTTAAATTTTTTAGTCATTTTCTTAAAACTTTGACCGAAAATTTGACTCAATGTATCCCCACGTGGTCTGGTATCCATTTTCTGCTCTATCCTCTCCGTTATTTGTTAATTATATTAACTAGTGACACTTGTAATTTGCATGTCACGGTAATATCTCCATGTTAAAATGACGGTAAGATGAAGATATTCTTAGTGCTATATGTTGATGTTCTGAAGAAAGCAAGTCAACTTATTGCAATTATTTCGCTAATTTATGCGTGTAGAATAATTTCTTGTATATCTATATTTAAATATAATGTTTTCTTTAGATGCCATTATTTAAAGAATTAGGAACTTTGAAAGGTGATAAAGAAATTATATAAGGGCTTCCATTTACTAAGGCCCATCGTATTAATCAAATATTTAGCATTTACATTTGTTATTCACAAAGATCATAATAGTATTGATCAAATATTTAGCATTTACATTTGTTATTCACAAAGATCATAATAGTATTAATCAAATATTTAGCATTTACATTTGTTATTCACAAAGATCATAATAGTATTAATCAAATATTTAACATTTACATTTGTTATTCACAAAGATCATAATAGTATTAATCAAATATTTAACATTTACATTTGTTATTCACAAAGATCATAATAGTATTGATCAAATATTTAACATTTACATTTGTTATTCACAAAGATCATAATAGTATTAATCAAATATTTAACATTTACATTTGTTATTCACAAAGATCATAATAGTATTAATCAAATATTTAACATTTACATTTGTTATTCACAAAGATCATAATAGTATTAATCAAATATTTAACATTTACATTTGTTATTCACAAAGATCATAATAGTATTAATCAAATACTTAACATTTACATTTGTTATTCACAAAGATCATAATAGTATTAATCAAATATTTAACATTTACATTTGTTATTCACAAAGATCATAATAGTATTGATCAAATATTTAACATTTACATTTGTTATTCACAAAGATCATAATAGTATTGATCAAATATTTAACATTTACATTTGTTATTCACAAAGATCATAATAGTATTAATCAAATATTTAGCATTTACATTTGTTATTCACAAAGATCATAATAGTATTAATCAAATATTTAGCATTTACATTTGTTATTCACAAAGATCATAATAGTATTAATCAAATATTTAACATTTACATTTGTTATTCACAAAGATCATAATAGTATTGATCAAATATTTAACATTTACATTTGTTATTCACAAAGATCATAATAGTATTGATCAAATATTTAACATTTACATTTGTTATTCACAAAGATCATAATAGTATTAATCAAATACTTAACATTTACATTTGTTATTCACAAAGATCATAATAGTATTAATCAAATATTTAACATTTACATTTGTTATTCACAAAGATCATAATAGTATTGATCAAATATTTAACATTTACATTTGTTATTCACAAAGATCATAATAGTATTAATCAAATATTTAACATTTACATTTGTTATTCACCAAGATCATAATAGTATTAATCAAATATTTAACATTTACATTTGTTATTCACAAAGATCATAATAGTATTAATCAAATATTTAACATTTACATTTGTTATTCACAAAGATCATAATAGTATTAATCAAATATTTAACATTTACATTTGTTATTCACAAAGATCATGATAGTATTAATCAAATATTTAACATTTACATTTGTTATTCACCAAGATCATAATAGTATTAATCAAATATTTAACATTTACATTTGTTATTCACAAAGATCATAATAGTATTAATCAAATATTTAACATTTACATTTGTTATTCACAAAGATCATAATAGTATTGATCAAATATTTAACATTTACATTTGTTATTCACAAAGATCATAATAGTATTGATCAAATATTTAACATTTACATTTGTTATTCACAAAGATCATAATAGTATTGATCAAATATTCAACATTTACATTTGTTATTCACAAAGATCATAATAGTATTAATCAAATATTTAACATTTACATTTGTTATTCACAAAGATCATAATAGTATTGATCAAATATTTAACATTTACATTTGTTATTCACAAAGATCATAATAGTATTAATCAAATATTTAACATTTACATTTGTTATTCACAAAGATCATAATAGTATTGATCAAATATTTAACATTTACATTTGTTATTCACAAAGATCATAATAGTATTAATCAAATATTTAACATTTACATTTGTTATTCACAAAGATCATAATAGTATTAATCAAATATTTAACATTTACATTTGTTATTCACAAAGATCATAATAGTATTAATCAAATATTTAACATTTACATTTGTTATTCACAAAGATCATAATAGTATTAATCAAATATTTAACATTTACATTTGTTATTCACAAAGATCATAATAGTATTAATCAAATACTTAACATTTACATTTGTTATTCACAAAGATCATAATAGTATTAATCAAATATTTAACATTTACATTTGTTATTCACAAAGATCATAATAGTATTGATCAAATATTTAACATTTACATTTGTTATTCACAAAGATCATAATAGTATTGATCAAATATTTAACATTTACATTTGTTATTCACAAAGATCATAATAGTATTAATCAAATATTTAGCATTTACATTTGTTATTCACAAAGATCATAATAGTATTAATCAAATATTTAGCATTTACATTTGTTATTCACAAAGATCATAATAGTATTAATCAAATATTTAACATTTACATTTGTTATTCACAAAGATCATAATAGTATTGATCAAATATTTAACATTTACATTTGTTATTCACAAAGATCATAATAGTATTGATCAAATATTTAACATTTACATTTGTTATTCACAAAGATCATAATAGTATTAATCAAATACTTAACATTTACATTTGTTATTCACAAAGATCATAATAGTATTAATCAAATATTTAACATTTACATTTGTTATTCACAAAGATCATAATAGTATTGATCAAATATTTAACATTTACATTTGTTATTCACCAAGATCATAATAGTATTAATCAAATATTTAACATTTACATTTGTTATTCACAAAGATCATAATAGTATTAATCAAATATTTAACATTTACATTTGTTATTCACAAAGATCATAATAGTATTAATCAAATATTTAACATTTACATTTGTTATTCACAAAGATCATAATAGTATTAATCAAATATTTAACATTTACATTTGTTATTCACAAAGATCATGATAGTATTAATCAAATATTTAACATTTACATTTGTTATTCACCAAGATCATAATAGTATTAATCAAATATTTAACATTTACATTTGTTATTCACAAAGATCATAATAGTATTAATCAAATATTTAACATTTACATTTGTTATTCACAAAGATCATAATAGTATTGATCAAATATTTAACATTTACATTTGTTATTCACAAAGATCATAATAGTATTGATCAAATATTTAACATTTACATTTGTTATTCACAAAGATCATAATAGTATTAATCAAATATTTAACATTTACATTTGTTATTCACAAAGATCATAATAGTATTAATCAAATATTTAACATTTACATTTGTTATTCACAAAGATCATAATAGTATTAATCAAATATTTAACATTTACATTTGTTATTCACAAAGATCATAATAGTATTAATCAAATATTTAACATTTACATTTGTTATTCACAAAGATCATAATAGTATTAATCAAATATTTAACATTTACATTTGTTATTCACAAAGATCATAATAGTATTGATCAAATATTTAACATTTACATTTGTTATTCACAAAGATCATAATAGTATTAATCAAATATTTAACATTTACATTTGTTATTCACAAAGATCATAATAGTATTAATCAAATATTTAACATTTACATTTGTTATTCACAAAGATCATAATAGTATTAATCAAATATTTAACATTTACATTTGTTATTCACCAAGATCATAATAGTATTAATCAAATATTTAACATTTACATTTGTTATTCACCAAGATCATAATAGTATTGATCAAATATTTAACATTTACATTTGTTATTCACAAAGATCATGATAGTATTAATCAAATATTTAACATTTACATTTGTTATTCACAAAGATCATAATAGTATTAATCAAATATTTAACATTTACATTTGTTATTCACCAAGATCATAATAGTATTGATCAAATATTTAACATTTACATTTGTTATTCACAAAGATCATAATAGTATTAATCAAATATTTAACATTTACATTTGTTATTCACAAAGATCATAATAGTATTGATCAAATATTTAACATTTACATTTGTTATTCACAAAGATCATAATAGTATTGATCAAATATTTAACATTTACATTTGTTATTCACAAAGATCATAATAGTATTAATCAAATATTTAGCATTTACATTTGTTATTCACAAAGATCATAATAGTATTAATCAAATACTTAACATTTACATTTGTTATTCACAAAGATCATAATAGTATTAATCAAATATTTAACATTTACATTTGTTATTCACAAAGATCATAATAGTATTGATCAAATATTTAACATTTACATTTGTTATTCACAAAGATCATAATAGTATTAATCAAATATTTAACATTTACATTTGTTATTCACAAAGATCATAATAGTATTGATCAAATATTTAACATTTACATTTGTTATTCACAAAGATCATAATAGTATTGATCAAATATTTAACATTTACATTTGTTATTCACAAAGATCATAATAGTATTGATCAAATATTTAACATTTACATTTGTTATTCACAAAGATCATAATAGTATTAATCAAATATTTAACATTTACATTTGTTATTCACAAAGATCATAATAGTATTAATCAAATATTTAGCATTTATATTTGTTATTCACAAAGATCATAATAGTATTAATCAAATATTTAACATTTACATTTGTTATTCACAAAGATCATAATAGTATTGATCAAATATTTAGCATTTATATTTGTTATTCACAAAGATCATAATAGTATTAATCAAATATTTAACATTTACATTTGTTATTCACAAAGATCATAATAGTATTAATCAAATATTTAACATTTACATTTGTTATTCACAAAGATCATAATAGTATTAATCAAATATTTAACATTTACATTTGTTATTCACAAAGATCATAATAGTATTAATCAAATATTTAACATTTACATTTGTTATTCACAAAGATCATAATAGTATTAATCAAATATTTAACCCGGTGTGGAACATTGATTTGATTCCGTGGTACACTGCAAAGCCATAAGAAATATTTCTTATGGAACAACATTTATTCTTCCATATGCTTTCCATTGGAAAACGCCAACAAATAGTTATCAATTTGAAATAAAATTAACAAACAAAGATAAGAAAAAAATATTTCTTAGGTTTTCAAACTATTTGTACAAAGCCATTTTCACTACCCATCAATAAAATCCTCGTGACATTCTCAAAAAAGAATAAAACTTGATGAAGAAAAAATTGTGGATGGAGAAGAGTTTAACAATAAAAAAAAGAGACTAGGAAGATAAATGTACCTTTAATAGTTTAATGTACTAACTTATATAATTTGTTATAAACAAGCCCTTATATAATTACTTAATATAAATTATATGAGGGCTTGTTGAATTGTAGATTTTTAAATACTTCTCCTGAATAAATATCCTTATCCTCATGGATTACCCTGTACGTTACTTGGATTCTGATATTGCGCTAAAGTCGATTGCGCGTTTTTTGTATTTTAGGGTCAGGTGCGCGGTTACTAACTCATTTTATTTCTAGTTACTAGTGGTTACTAACTCATTTTATTTCTGGTTACTAGTGGTTACTAACCTATTTTATTTCAGGTTACTAGTGGTTACTAACTCATTTTATTTCTGGTTATTAGTGGTTACTAACTCATTTTATTTCTGGTTACTAGTGGTTACTAACTCATTCTATTTCTGGTTACTATAGTGGTTACTAACTCATTTTATTTCTAGTTACTAGTGGTTACTAACTCATTCTATTTCTGGTTACTATAGTGGTTACTAACTCATTTTATACCTAGTTACTAGTGGTTACTAACTCATTTTATTTCTGGTTATTAGTGGTTACTAACTCATTTTATTTCTGGTTACTAGTGGTTACTAACTCATTCTATTTCTGGTTACTATAGTGGTTACTAACTCATTTTATTTCTAGTTACTAGTGGTTACTAACTCATTTTATTTCTAGTTACTAGTGGTTACTAACTCATTCTATTCCTGGTTACTATAGTGGTTACTAACTCATTTTATTTCTGGTTACTAGTGGTTACTAACTCATTTTATTTCTAGTTACTAGTGGTTACTAACTCATTCTATTCCTGGTTACTATAGTGGTTACTAACTCATTTTATTTCTGGTTACTAGTGGTTACTAACTCATTTTATTTCTGGTTACTAGTGGTTACTAACTCATTCTATTTCTGGTTACTATAGTGGTTACTAACTCATTTTATTTCTGGTTACTAGTGGTTACTAACTCATTTTATTTCTAGTTACTAGTGGTTACTAACTCATTTTATTTCTGGTTACTAGTGGTTACTAACTCATTTTATTTCTGGTTACTAGTGGTTACTAACTCATTTTATTTCTGGTTACTAGTGGTTACTAACTCATTTTATTTCTAGTTATTAGTGGTTACTAACTCATTTTATTTCTGGTTACTAGTGGTTACTAACTCATTTTATTTCTGGTAACTAGTGGTTACTAACTCATTTTATTTCTAGTTATTAGTGGTTACTAACTCATTTTATTACTGGTTACTAGTGGTTACTAACTCATTTTATTTCTGGTTACTAGTGGTTACTAACTCATTTTATTTCTGGTTACTTGTGGTTACTAACTCATTTTATTTCTAGTTATTAGTGGTTACTAACTCATTTTATTTCTGGTTACTAGTGGTTACTAACTCATTTTATTTCTGGTTACTAGTGGTTACTAACTCATTTTATTTCTGGTTACTTGTGGTTACTAACTCATTTTATTTCTAGTTATTAGTGGTTACTAACTCATTTTATTTCTGGTTACTAGTGGTTACTAACTCATTTTATATCTGGTTACTAGTGGTTACTAACTCATTTTATTTCTGGTTACTTGTGGTTACTAACTCATTTTATTTCTAGTTATTAGTGGTTACTAACTCATTTTATTTCTGGTTACTAGTGGTTACTAACTCATTTTATTTCTGGTTACTAGTGGTTACTAACTCATTTTATTTCTGGTTACTAGTGGTTACTAAGTCATTTTATTTCTGGTTACTAGTGGTTACTTATTCATTTTGTTTCTGGTTACTAGTGGTTACTAACTCATTTTATTTCTGGTTACTAGTGGTTACTTATTCATTTTATTTCTGGTTACTAGTGGTTACTAACTCATTTTATTTCTGGTTACTAGTGGTTACTAACTCATTTTATTTCTGGTTACTAGTGGTTACTATCTCATTTTATTTCTGGTTATTAGTGGTTACTAACTCATTTTATTTCTGGTTACTAGTGGTTACTAACTCATTTTATTTCTGGTTACTAGTGGTTACTTATTCATTTTGTTTCTGGTTACTAGTGGTTACTAACTCATTTTATTTCTGGTTACTAGTGGTTACTTATTCATTTTATTTCTGGTTACTAGTGGTTACTTATTCATTTTGTTTCTGGTTACTAGGGGTTACTAACTCATTTTATTTCTGGTTACTAGTGGTTACTAACTCATTTTATTACTGGTTACTAGTGGTTACTAACTCATTTTATTTCTGGTTACTAGTGGTTACTAACTCATTTTATTTCTGGTTACTAGTGGTTACTAACTCATTTTATTTCTGGTTACTAGGGGTTACTAACTCATTTTATTTCTGGTTACTAGTGGTTACTTATTCATTTTGTTTCTGGTTACTAGTGGTTACTAACTCATTTTATTTCTGGTTACTAGTGGTTACTTATTCATTTTATTTCTGGTTACTAGTGGTTACTTATTCATTTTGTTTCTGGTTACTAGGGGTTACTAACTCATTTTATTTCTGGTTACTAGTGGTTACTAACTCATTTTATTACTGGTTACTAGTGGTTACTAACTCATTTTATTTCTGGTTACTAGTGGTTACTAACTCATTTTATTTCTGGTTACTAGTGGTTACTAACTCATTTTATTTCTGGTTACTAGTGGTTACTAACTCATTTTATTTCTGGTTACTTGTGGTTACTAACTCATTTTATTTCTAGTTATTAGTGGTTACTAACTCATTTTATTTCTGGTTACTAGTGGTTACTAACTCATTTTATTTCTGGTTACTAGTGGTTACTTATTCATTTTGTTTCTGGTTACTAGTGGTTACTAACTCATTTTATTTCTGGTTACTAGTGGTTACTTATTCATTTTATTTCTGGTTACTAGTGGTTACTAAGTCATTTTATTTCTGGTTACTAGTGGTTACTAACTCATTTTATTACTGGTTACTAGTGGTTACTAACTCATTTTATTTCTGGTTACTAGTGGTTACTAACTCATTTTATTTCTGGTTACTAGTGGTTACTAACTCATTTTATTTCTGGTTACTAGGGGTTACTAACTCATTTTATTTCTAGTTATTAGTGGTTACTAACTCATTTTATTTCTGGTTACTAGGGGTTACTAACTCATTTTATTTCTGGTTACTAGTGGTTACTAACTCATTTTATTTCTGGTTACTAGTGGTTACTAACTCATTTTATTTCTAGTTACTAGTGGTTACTAACTCATTTTATTTCTGGTTACTAGTGGTTACTAACTCATTTTATTTCTGGTTACTAGTGGTTACTAACTCATTTTATTTCTAGTTACTAGTGGTTACTAACTCATTTTATTTCTAGTTACTAGTGGTTACTAACTCATTATATTTCTGGTTTCTAGGGGTTACTAACTCATTTTATTTCTGGTTACTAGTGGTTACTAACTCATTTTATTACTGGTTACTAGTGGTTACTAACTCATTTTATTACTAGTTATTAGTGGTTACTAACTCATTTTATTTCTGGTTACTAGTGGTTACTAACTCATTTCACTTCTGGTTACTAGTGGTTACTAACTCATTTTATTTCTGGTTACTAGTGGTTACTAACTCATTTCACTTCTGGTTACTAGTGGTTACTAACTTATTTTATTTCTGGTTACTAGTGGTTACTAACTCATTTTATTTCTGGTTACTAGTGGTTACTTATTCATTTTATTTCTGGTTACTAGTGGTTACTAACTCATTTTATTACTGGTTACTAGTGGTTACTAATTCATTTTATTTCTGGTTACTAGTGGTTACTAACTCATTTTATTTCTGGTTACTTGTGGTTACTAACTCATTTTATTTCTAGTTATTAGTGGTTACTAACTCATTTTATTTCTGGTTACTAGTGGTTACTAACTCATTTTATTTCTGGTTACTAGTGGTTACTAACTCATTTTATTTCTGGTTACTAGTGGTTACTTATTCATTTTGTTTCTGGTTACTAGGGGTTACTAACTCATTTTATTTCTGGTTACTAGTGGTTACTAACTCATTTTATTACTGGTTACTAGTGGTTACTAACTCATTTTATTTCTGGTTACTAGTGGTTACTAACTCATTTTATTTCTGGTTACTAGTGGTTACTAACTCATTTTATTTCTGGTTACTAGGGGTTACTAACTCATTTTATTTCTGGTTACTAGTGGTTACTTATTCATTTTGTTTCTGGTTACTAGTGGTTACTAACTCATTTTATTTCTGGTTACTAGTGGTTACTTATTCATTTTATTTCTGGTTACTAGTGGTTACTTATTCATTTTGTTTCTGGTTACTAGGGGTTACTAACTCATTTTATTTCTGGTTACTAGTGGTTACTAACTCATTTTATTACTGGTTACTAGTGGTTACTAACTCATTTTATTTCTGGTTACTAGTGGTTACTTATTCATTTTGTTTCTGGTTACTAGTGGTTACTAACTCATTTTATTTCTGGTTACTAGTGGTTACTTATTCATTTTATTTCTGGTTACTAGTGGTTACTTATTCATTTTGTTTCTGGTTACTAGGGGTTACTAACTCATTTTATTTCTGGTTACTAGGGGTTACTAACTCATTTTATTTCTGGTTACTAGTGGTTACTAACTCATTTTATTACTGGTTACTAGTGGTTACTAACTCATTTTATTTCTGGTTACTAGTGGTTACTAACTCATTTTATTTCTGGTTACTAGTGGTTACTAACTCATTTTATTTCTGGTTACTAGTGGTTACTAACTCATTTTATTTCTGGTTACTTGTGGTTACTAACTCATTTTATTTCTAGTTATTAGTGGTTACTAACTCATTTTATTTCTGGTTACTAGTGGTTACTAACTCATTTTATTTCTGGTTACTAGTGGTTACTTATTCATTTTGTTTCTGGTTACTAGTTGTTACTAACTCATTTTATTTCTGGTTACTAGTGGTTACTTATTCATTTTATTTCTGGTTACTAGTGGTTACTAAGTCATTTTATTTCTGGTTACTAGTGGTTACTAACTCATTTTATTACTGGTTACTAGTGGTTACTAACTCATTTTATTTCTGGTTACTAGTGGTTACTAACTCATTTTATTTCTGGTTACTAGTGGTTACTAACTCATTTTATTTCTGGTTACTAGGGGTTACTAACTCATTTTATTTCTAGTTATTAGTGGTTACTAACTCATTTTATTTCTGGTTACTAGGGGTTACTAACTCATTTTATTTCTGGTTACTAGTGGTTACTAACTCATTTTATTTCTGGTTACTAGTGGTTACTAACTCATTTTATTTCTAGTTACTAGTGGTTACTAACTCATTTTATTTCTGGTTACTAGTGGTTACTAACTCATTTTATTTCTGGTTACTAGTGGTTACTAACTCATTTTATTTCTAGTTACTAGTGGTTACTAACTCATTTTATTTCTAGTTACTAGTGGTTACTAACTCATTATATTTCTGGTTACTAGGGGTTACTAACTCATTTTATTTCTGGTTACTAGTGGTTACTAACTCATTTTATTACTGGTTACTAGTGGTTACTAACTCATTTTATTACTAGTTATTAGTGGTTACTAACTCATTTTATTTCTGGTTACTAGTGGTTACTAACTCATTTCACTTCTGGTTACTAGTGGTTACTAACTCATTTTATTTCTGGTTACTAGTGGTTACTAACTCATTTCACTTCTGGTTACTAGTGGTTACTAACTTATTTTATTTCTGGTTACTAGTGGTTACTAACTCATTTTATTTCTGGTTACTAGTGGTTACTTATTCATTTTATTTCTGGTTACTAGTGGTTACTAACTCATTTTATTACTGGTTACTAGTGGTTACTAATTCATTTTATTTCTGGTTACTAGTGGTTACTAACTCATTTTATTTCTGGTTACTTGTGGTTACTAACTCATTTTATTTCTAGTTATTAGTGGTTACTAACTCATTTTATTTCTGGTTACTAGTGGTTACTAACTCATTTTATTTCTGGTTACTAGTGGTTACTAACTCATTTTATTTCTGGTTACTAGTGGTTACTTATTCATTTTGTTTCTGGTTACTAGGGGTTACTAACTCATTTTATTTCTGGTTACTAGTGGTTACTAACTCATTTTATTACTGGTTACTAGTGGTTACTAACTCATTTTATTTCTGGTTACTAGTGGTTACTAACTCATTTTATTTCTGGTTACTAGTGGTTACTAACTCATTTTATTTCTGGTTACTAGGGGTTACTAACTCATTTTATTTCTGGTTACTAGTGGTTACTTATTCATTTTGTTTCTGGTTACTAGTGGTTACTAACTCATTTTATTTCTGGTTACTAGTGGTTACTTATTCATTTTATTTCTGGTTACTAGTGGTTACTTATTCATTTTGTTTCTGGTTACTAGGGGTTACTAACTCATTTTATTTCTGGTTACTAGTGGTTACTAACTCATTTTATTACTGGTTACTAGTGGTTACTAACTCATTTTATTTCTGGTTACTAGTGGTTACTAACTCATTTTATTTCTGGTTACTAGTGGTTACTAACTCATTTTATTTCTGGTTACTAGTGGTTACTAACTCATTTTATTTCTGGTTACTTGTGGTTACTAACTCATTTTATTTCTAGTTATTAGTGGTTACTAACTCATTTTATTTCTGGTTACTAGTGGTTACTAACTCATTTTATTTCTGGTTACTAGTGGTTACTTATTCATTTTGTTTCTGGTTACTAGTGGTTACTAACTCATTTTATTTCTGGTTACTAGTGGTTACTTATTCATTTTATTTCTGGTTACTAGTGGTTACTAAGTCATTTTATTTCTGGTTACTAGTGGTTACTAACTCATTTTATTACTGGTTACTAGTGGTTACTAACTCATTTTATTTCTGGTTACTAGTGGTTACTAACTCATTTTATTTCTGGTTACTAGTGGTTACTAACTCATTTTATTTCTGGTTACTAGGGGTTACTAACTCATTTTATTTCTAGTTATTAGTGGTTACTAACTCATTTTATTTCTGGTTACTAGGGGTTACTAACTCATTTTATTTCTGGTTACTAGTGGTTACTAACTCATTTTATTTCTGGTTACTAGTGGTTACTAACTCATTTTATTTCTAGTTACTAGTGGTTACTAACTCATTTTATTTCTGGTTACTAGTGGTTACTAACTCATTTTATTTCTGGTTACTAGTGGTTACTAACTCATTTTATTTCTAGTTACTAGAGGTTACTAACTCATTTTATTTCTAGTTACTAGTGGTTACTAACTCATTATATTTCTGGTTACTAGGGGTTACTAACTCATTTTATTTCTGGTTACTAGTGGTTACTAACTCATTTTATTACTGGTTACTAGTGGTTACTAACTCATTTTATTACTAGTTATTAGTGGTTACTAACTCATTTTATTTCTAGTTACTAGTGGTTACTAACTCATTTCACTTCTGGTTACTAGTGGTTACTAACTCATTTTATTTCTGGTTACTAGTGGTTACTAACTCATTTCACTTCTGGTTACTAGTGGTTACTAACTCATTTTATTTCTAGTTACTAGTGGTTACTAACTCATTTTATTTCTGGTTACTAGTGGTTACTAACTCATTTTATTTCTGGTAACTAGTGGTTACTAACTCATTTTATTTCTAGTTATTAGTGGTTACTAACTTATTTTATTTCTGGTTACTAGTGGTTACTAACTCATTTTATTTCTGGTTACTAGTGGTTACTAACTCATTTTATTTCTGGTTACTAGTGGTTACTAACTCATTTTATTTCTGGTTACTAGTGGTTACTAACTCATTTTATTTCTGGTTACTAGTGGTTACTTATTCATTTTATTTCTGGTTACTAGTGGTTACTAACACATTTTATTACTGGTTACTAGTGGTTACTAACTCATTTTATTTCTGGTTACTAGTGGTTACTAACTCATTTTATTTCTAGTTATTAGTGGTTACTAACTCATTTTATTTCTGGTTACTAGTGGTTACTAACTCATTTTATTTCTGGTTACTAGTGGTTACTAACTCATTTTATTTCTGGTTACTTGTGGTTACTAACTCATTTTATTTCTAGTTATTAGTGGTTACTAACTCATTTTATTTCTGGTTACTAGTGGTTACTAACTCATTTTATTTCTGGTTACTAGTGGTTACTAACTCATTTTATTTCTGGTTACTTGTGGTTACTAACTCATTTTATTTCTAGTTATTAGTGGTTACTAACTCATTTTATTTCTGGTTACTAGTGGTTACTAACTCATTTTATTTCTGGTTACTAGTGGTTACTAACTCATTTTATTTCTGGTTACTAGTGGTTACTAACTCATTTTATTTCTGGTTACTAGTGGTTACTAACTCATTTTATTTCTGGTTACTTGTGGTTACTAACTCATTTTATTTCTAGTTATTAGTGGTTACTAACTCATTTTATTTCTGGTTACTAGTGGTTACTAACTCATTTTATTTCTGGTTACTAGTGGTTACTTATTCATTTTGTTTCTGGTTACTAGTGGTTACTAACTCATTTTATTTCTGGTTACTAGTGGTTACTTATTCATTTTATTTCTGGTTACTAGTGGTTACTTATTCATTTTGTTTCTGGTGACTAGGGGTTACTAACTCTTTTTATTTCTGGTTACTAGTGGTTACTAACTCATTTTATTTCTAGTTACTAGTGGTTACTAACTCATTTTATTTCTGGTTACTAGTGGTTACTAACTCATTTTATTTCTGGTTACTAGTGGTTACTAACTCATTTTATTTCTGGTTACTAGTGGTTACTAACTCATTTTATTTCTGGTTACTTGTGGTTACTAACTCATTTTATTTCTAGTTATTAGTGGTTACTAACTCATTTTATTTCTGGTTACTAGTGGTTACTAACTCATTTTATTTCTGGTTACTAGTGGTTACTTATTCATTTTGTTTCTGGTTACTAGTGGTTACTAACTCATTTTATTTCTGGTTACTAGTGGTTACTTATTCATTTTATTTCTGGTTACTAGTGGTTACTTATTCATTTTGTTTCTGGTTACTAGGGGTTACTAACTCATTTTATTTCTGGTTACTAGTGGTTACTAACTCATTTTATTACTGGTTACTAGTGGTTACTAACTCATTTTATTTCTGGTTACTAGTGGTTACTAACTCATTTTATTTCTGGTTACTAGTGGTTACTAACTCATTTTATTTCTGGTTACTAGGGGTTACTAACTCATTTTATTTCTAGTTATTAGTGGTTACTAACTCATTTTATTTCTGGTTACTAGGGGTTACTAACTCATTTTATTTCTGGTTACTAGTGGTTACTAACTCATTTTATTTCTGGTTACTAGTGGTTACTAACTCATTTTATTTCTGGTTACTAGTGGTTACTAACTCATTTTATTTCTGGTTACTAGTGGTTACTAACTCATTTTATTTCTAGTTACTAGTGGTTACTAACTCATTTTATTTCTAGTTACTAGTGGTTACTAACTCATTATATTTCTGGTTACTAGGGGTTACTAACTCATTTTATTTCTGGTTACTAGTGGTTACTAACTCATTTTATCACTGGTTACTAGTGGTTACTAACTCATTTTATTACTAGTTATTAGTGGTTACTAACTCATTTTATTTCTGGTTACTAGTGGTTACTAACTCATTTCACTTCTGGTTACTAGTGGTTACTAACTCATTTTATTTCTGGTTACTAGAGGTTACTAACTCATTTCACTTCTGGTTACTAGTGGTTACTAACTCATTTTATTTCTGGTTACTAGTGGTTACTAATTCATTTTATTTCTAGTTACAAGTGGTTACTAACTCATTTTATTTCTGGTTACTAGTGGTTACTAACTCATTTTATTTCTGGTTACTAGTGGTTACTAACTCATTTTATTTCTCGTTACTATAGTGGTTACTAACTCATTATATTTCTGGTTACTAGGGGTTACTAATTATTTTATTTCTGGTTACTAGTGGTTACTAACTCATTTTATTACTGGTTACTAGTGGTTACTAACTCATTTTATTTCTGGCTACTAGTGGTTACTAACTCATTCTATTTCTGGTTACTAGTGGTTACTAACTCATTTTATTTCTGGTTACTAGTGGTTACTAACTCATTTTATTTCTAGTTATTAGTGGTTACTAACTCATTTTATTTCTTGTTACTAGTGGTTACTAACTCATTTCATTTCTGGTTACTAGTGGTTACTAACTCATTTTATTACTGGTTACTAGTGGTTACTAACTCATTTTATTTCTCGTTACTATAGTGGTTACTAACTCATTTTATTTCTGGTTACTAGTGGTTACTAACTCATTTTATTTCTGGTTACTAGTGGTTACTAACTCATTTTATTTCTGGTTACTAGTGGTTACTAACTCATTTTATTTCTGGTTACTAGTGGTTACTAACTCATTTTATTTCTGGTTACTAGTGGTTACTAACTCATTTTATTTCTGGTTACTAACTTATTTTATTTCTGGTTACTAGTGGTTACTAACTCATTTTATTACTGGTTACTAGTGGTTACTAACTCAGTATATTACTGACTACTAGTGTTTATTTCTGGTTACTAGTGGTTACTAACTCATTTTATTTCTGGTTACTAGTGGTTACTAACTCATTTTATTTCTGGTTACTAGTGGTTACTAACTCATTTTATTTCTGGTTACTAGTGGTTACTAACTAATTATATTACTGGTTACTAGTGTTTTATTTCTGGTTACTAGTGGTTACTAACTCATTTTATTTCTGGTTACTAGTGGTTACTAACTCATTTTATTTCTGGTTACTAGTGGTTACTAACTCATTATATTACTGGTTACTAGTGTTTTATTTCTGGTTACTAGTGGTTACTAACTCATTTTATTTCTGGTTACTAGTGGTTACTAACTCATTATATTACTGGTTACTAGTGTTTTATTTCTGGTTACTAATGTTTATTTTACATTACAGGGCTGAGGGTCAAATACAGTGATTTCTGTCCCACCAATGGCAGTAACCCCATTACAGAAGATACCTCCCTAACCGTAACAGACATACCTACTGATGGCAGAGAGAACCTCTACAACATCATAAAGTTCCTCTCTCCTAAATCAAAACAGTGAGTAATATTAGAATATTGGAATTATTTTCCACCTGTGAAATTATTCCCTGTGATTTAGTTCACAGACAGGAATTGGTTCCCGTAACCATTCCAATAATTCCCACTCTTACAAACTTTAAAGATTTGAAATTTTATTTAAATAGTTTTTTCTTCACTCTCTCTCTAGCATTAATTTCTTATATCATTGAATGTATGAGATATTTTTAAATAGCAGATTGTATGAAAGTTTGGTCAAAAGTATATATTACTGCCTCGTAAATTCTACCCCGGTATATTCAACCCCAGGTATATTCCATCCCGGTATATTCCATCCCGGTATATTCCATCCCAGGTATATGGTGTGCAGACGTTTCGCCGAGAGACGTTTCGTCGACAGACGTTTCGTCGAAAAGACGTTTCGTCGACAGACATTTCGTCGACAGGACTTTTCGTCGACAGGACTTTTCGTCGACAAGACGTTTCGTCGACAATTTCTCGTAAATGGGATATTAACAAACTCTAATGTTACGAAACATAATCATTAACAGAATAACGTTCAAAATACAAAATGGAATAATATTCATTATGAAAATTATTATATATATCTAAATCGTTTTTCTACTTTAATGTTAAACCAAAACTACTCAATGATAACAAATTATTTTAATGTAATTCAATAATTTTAGGTCGAGTTACGTTTGTGATATTTAAAATTTAAAACAATTTCCTCTCAATAATTTACGTTTCATAATAATAAGATTTATATTGTCGGATTTGTCATTGACAAGGTAAATGCCCACTGTTCGACTACTGCGAGTGTTCGGTAATTCAGTGGTAATCCTAGAGTGAATTGCACGATTTTATAAAAAATAAACTCGCCGTTGAATGTTTATCGATATTTTAGTTTTTTTTTACCAAAAAGTGATTCTTAAGAAACAATTAGTTGGCTTAAAATAGAAAATGAAACGGCATCCCATTTTCATATTTTGATCATGTAAGAAACAAATATTAGAAATGCTCTCCGAAAAAAATATGAGATTATTACATAATATTGTAGAACTAATGTATTATTATTAATATTCTCAAAGTACTCGAAAAGACACCTTTACCCGAGCCAAAACACGGAAAGATACTGAGAGGCAGTTGTGACACGAGGCTACTTAATTATAGACAAAGAATTGATTTTAAAAATGCTCTTTGTGTTTTGATTTAGTCCTTTAGATCTCAATGATTTCATTATTTGATACAATATATTTTGTCTTACATATATAATTTTTCTAATTACTTTTAAATAATTTTGTATTATCGAGTAGTTTTGGTTTAGTACTAAAGTAGAAAAACGATATAACTATGTATATTTTCCTTAGTATTCTATTTTGTAATTTGATCGTTCGATACGTTATTCTGTTAGAGTACATGTTTTGTAGCATTAGAAATTTTTAATATCCCATTTACGAAAATTTGTCGACGAAATGTCTTGTCGACGAAACGTCTTGTCGACGAAACGTCTGTCGACGAAACGTCTGTCTGCGAAACGTCTGTCAACCAGGTATATTCCATACGGAAGTATATTCCACAGCGGTAAATTCAATCCCGGTATATTCCACCCCGGTATATTCCACCCCATTTATGGGTCTAGAACATCTCGTCCACGGACATTTCGTCCACGGACATTTCGTCCATGGACATTTCGTCCACGAACATTTCGAACACGAACTGCTTTATTTTTTATCTTAAAGTGTGTATGGAATATATGTTATTTATTTTCACTATTACATTAATAGCCATGTGTGAATATACAATATTATTATAGTTATTTAAGCCGAAAAATGTTTATATAGAGATTACAGTTATGAAATTAAATATGTTAAACGGGTTGCTTGTATCTTTTAAGTGTTTTTCCTCCTTCAACATTTTGCATTAATTAATGAGTTATGAGTATCTAAAATATGGAACTGAAATAACAGGTACTAACAAGACTATGTGTGGAAACGTAAGAAAGAGAATAAAATAATTACAATTGAGGTCAATACTTATTTTAATATTTGGTTTTATTATGAGTCCGAAAATATAGAAAATATAGAATTGTCCGATAACACGGACGTTTTCACGTTTAAATATTTAAACAGAACACTAGAAAGTACCATTACATAGCTAATTCTCTTACAATTTATATCACATTTAATTATCTATCAATTGTTTAACAGTATATTATACACATGTATGTATTTTATGTAGTAACTTTAAAAAAATGTTATAAAAATTAATTTGCTTCCAATAACCTAATTTGAGTAATGATATTGATGTATATTGTAGTTACTGTGAATATACACCACTAAAATTGTAGGTAATTTGAATATACACGACAAAACATGTCTCGGTATTCTATGTTCATGTACTGTAATAACTTAGAAACATATTATTCCAGATTTTATAAGACCGGGGTGCAATACAAGCGAGGCCTGCCTGTATATCATTAAAAAAGAATTTAGTTTTATTATTTTACTGTAGCTGGCCAGTAAGAGCAGGAAAGAGGATTGCAATATGAATAATGGCAAATACCATGAATTTCTAATAACCATCAACAAAGGGTGTTTTTACTTCTATTTTGCTGAATATATATAAATAATATTTAATATAAAATATATACACATTTTAAATATATTACAAAATAAAGCATTTCGTGGATGAAATGTCCGTGGACGCCCATTTATATACCACCCCAGCTAATTCCACTCCGGTATATTCCACACCTGTATGTTCGTTCCATCCCAGGTCTATTTCACCCAGGTAAATTCCACCTCAGTATATTCCATCCCAGGTAAATTCCACCTCAGTATATTCCATCCCAGGTAAATTCCACCTCAGTATATTCCATCCCCGGTAAATTCCACCTCAATATATTCCATCCCCGGTAAATTCCACCTCAGTATATTTCATCCCAGGTAAATTCCACCTTAGTATATTCCATCCCCGGAAAATTCCACCTCAGTATATTCCATCCCAGGTAAATTCCACCTTAGTATATTCCATCCCCGGAAAATTCCATCTCAGTATATTCTATCCCAGGTAAATTCCACCTCAGTATATTCCATCCCCGGTAAATTCCACTTAAGTATATTCCAACCCCGGTAAATTCCACCTCAGTATATTCCACCCCGGTAAATTCCACCTCAGTATATTCCATCCCCGGTAAATTCCACCTCAGTATATTCCATCCCCGGTAAATTCCACCTCGGTATATTCCATCCCCGGTAAATTCCACCTCAATATATTCCATCCCAGGTAAATTCCACCTCGGTATATTCTATCCCAGGTAAATTCCACCTCAGTATATTCCATCCCCGGTAAATTCCACCTAAGTATATTCCAACCCCGGTAAATTCCACCTCAGTATATTCCACCCCGGTAAATTACACCTCAGTATATTCCATCCCCGGTAAATTCCACCTCAGTATATTCCATCCCCGGTAAATTCCACCTCAGTATATTTCATCCCAGGTAAATTCCACCTTAGTATATTCCATCCCCGGAAAATTCCACCTCAGTATATTCCATCCCAGGTAAATTCCACCTTAGTATATTCCATCCCCGGAAAATACCATCTCAGTATATTCTATCCCAGGTAAATTCCACCTCAGTATATTCCATCCCAGGTAAATTCCACTCCGGTGACAATGTTCACTCCGGTGACAATAAAAAGTCAAATATTTTATTTTCAGATTGCCATTTGTTAAATACTTCGTACCAACGAAGAACAATATTTAGAGGAAGCTCAAGTCAATTGAGTTTATCCTAATAGACAAAAATACAAATATTCATAATATGGTAGTTATTTGAAAGTTCACGTGTTGCAAAAGTTAATATTAATTCCTTTTAAACAAGAAACTGCAGTATATGCTTTCACAACAATGGAGGAAAGAGGTGTGAAAGAGGTGTGAAAGAGGTGTGAAAGAGGTGTAAAAGAGGTGTAAAAGAGGTGTAAAAGAGGTGTAAAAGAGGTGTAAAAGAGGTGTAAAAGAGGTGTAAAAGAGGTGTAAAAGAGGTGTAAAAGAGGTGTGAAAGAGGTGTGAAAGAGGTGTAAAAGAGGTGTAAAAGAGGTGTAAAAGAGGTGTAAAAGAGGTGTAAAAGAGGTGTAAAAGAGGTGTAAAAGAGGTGTAAAAGAGGTGTAAAAGAGGTGTAAAAGAGGTGTAAAAGAGGTGTAAAAGAGGTGTAAAAGAGGTGTAAAAGAGGTGTAAAAGAGGTGTAAAAGAGGTGTAAAAGAGGTGTAAAAGAGGTGTAAAAGAGGTGTAAAAGAGGTGTAAAAGAGGTGTAAAAGAGGTGTAAAAGAGGTGTAAAAGAGGTGTAAAAGAGGTGTAAAAGAGGTGTAAAAGAGGTGTAAAAGAGGTGTAAAAGAGGTGTAAAAGAGGTGTAAAAGAGGTGTAAAAGAGGTGTAAAAGAGGTGTGTAAAGGGTGTGAAAGAGGTGTAAAAGAGGTGTAAAAGAGGTGTGAAAGAGGTGTGAAAGAGGTGTGAAAGAAGTGTGAAAGAAGTGTGAAAGAGGTGTGAAAGAGGTGTGAAAGAGGTGTGAAAGAGGTGTCAAAGAGGTGTATAAGAGGTCCACTTTCAATTTTTGCTTATCAGTTGCTATTTTGGATTCAAGGACAAAAACTCGCGTGGTCAAAATCTCTCAATTTTAAAAAATAAACCCCCTCCCGATCAAGAACCTCTTGGTAAAAAAAAACGCGTAAATACTCCCCTGAGTAAAAATATAGCTATTGTAAAAACAAACAATTTTACACCACTTTAACTCGAAGTCAAAACACCAAATTCAAAGTAGAATACAAATAACAAGAAGTACTATATGACATCATCTTACAGTTAATATCGCTGTTGTGTCGGCGATGGTGAAGAAAATCAGCTTGTGATTGGAAATCTAAATACCTCAACTGATAAAAAGCGTTCACACAACCTTTCTTTCTGCTGTTCTATCACTTATGCAGTGAAAAATAAACAGCTTGTGATTACCCAACAAAAATGTAATTTGCTACAATGAAAAAGCAGTTTACTATAGTATAGTATTATATACAATATAATAATGATTATTATTAACAATAATCAAACCTAACCAGTAATGTGGGGTGGAAATTACCTAGGTTGGAGTATATCGGGATGGAATGTACCGAATTTACCGGGGTGGAATATACCTAGGATGGATTATATCGGGATGGAATGTACCGAATTTACCGGGGTGGAATTTACCGGTCACCGAAAATTTAAACCTTTTAAATGTACCTAATTTTAGAACAGAAAATGATAAATATTATTGTGTATAGTGCCAAATTTCTTAACGATTTACCCTCTAAAGAACCTATGTCTGATTTAAATAGTGAAATGTCTATAAGGAATATTATCAAATTTCTAGCGTACTTAATGGAAAGATTCAAACTCAATGGGAAATCCATATCATTATATTATTAAGAGGTTATTTAAACCCAAATTTGAAGCTTTTTTCAGATTTCTAAACAATTTACCTGAAAAACTGAAACCTGAAAACCAAAATAAACTTCAACGTTGAGTTTAAATAAGCTCTCAATATTACTAGTGTACTTTCCCGTTAAAAATAACTGGTCATCATCAGGAACAAGAAATTCTATCTTCTTATCCTTTGGCGTGTGTATTCTTTGGTGATGGGAGCATGTCCAGGCTGAGTACGTCCCATCTCTCTATTTCCCCCTACAAAAATGTATGTAAAAACACCCAGGTAACACAAAACACCTATATGGTAACTGTGGGAGAAATGCTCCCGAATTGGGCTGTGGAACAACAACTAATGGAAATAATCGGACCACACAATCACCTTTATTTAGGTCATACTAATATACTGAGTCACGCTGTCAGATGTAGGAGTTACAAAAAACACTGAAAACGACGGAGTGAATTTCACCCTTTTAACCGTTCTAGGGTTAATTATTTAATTTCTGACTACATTCTGCTACTATCCTAGCGTGAGGGCAAGTTTCGACACGCTAAAAGAAGTGCGTGCAGTGTAGGCAACTCAAAAGTTGAACCAAAAAGCGCAAGGTTTCTCCACCAAGCGTTTGACTGCATGCCTCTTCCATTAGGAATAGACGCATGCGTTATGAAAACTAACATTCAACAGCGCATGCATCCTTCATACGTACCGTCTTTCATCACCCTGTGCGCTTGTAGAGAGCAAATTGAACAAGTGTGGACATAGCTTATATAGTCAGTGAGTGAGTCCGTCCGTTACGCTTTCAGTAATTAGATATAAGCAAATTAGGTACGCATGAACCACAAACTTAACATCTTATTGTCTTTTATATTTTGTTCCCCTTATTTTCATTGTGTGCCTCAATTTGCATTGTATAACACTAAAAATATGTATGTACTGATTTACTTTGACTAATTACTTTTCTGTTCGATATTTTATTTAAAGTTTTTCCAATTGTTTAGCATATATATTATATTTAATCATATAATATTACTTTCTTGGTATTTATTAATAGCAATGTGTTATTTCATATTATACTAGTGTACTTTCCCGTTAAAATAACGGGTCATCATAAATACCAATTTATTACCCGTTATTATTTAGGTTATTTTTGATGAATTCAATAGAAAATTAAAATTATTACTTTTTCTGCATAGTCTAATTTATTTTATAGATAAAATACATTTAAAAATTGAACAAAAACAGGGGAATTTAAATATCAAGTCAATATATTCCCGTGCGTATCATAGTTACATTCTTCATGTTTAATACCCATAGTGTAAAAGCGGACACAAAATATATAAATAAATAAACACACTAATGAAATTATTAGTATAGATGTGTCGGGTTTGAAATTAAATACAAAAGATATTATTTTCAGAAGCAAGTTACTAAAAACATTTGCTGCTTTTATTAGTCATACAAAGTAAAGGAACTATCTAGCAGTGAGAGAATTAGTCATATAGAGTAAAGGAACTATCTAGCAGTGTGAGAATTAGTCATACAGAGTAAAGGAACTATCTAGCAGTGTGAGAATTAGTCATACAGAGTAAAGGAACTATCTAGCAGTGTGAGAATTAGTCATACAGAGTAAAGGAACTATCTAGCAGTGTGAGAATTAGTCATATAGAGTAAAGGAACTATCTAGCAGTGTGAGAATTAGTCATACAGAGTAAAGGAACTATCTAGCAGTGTGAGAATTAGTCATACAGAGTAAAGGAACTATCTAGCAGTGTGAGAATTAGTCATACAGAGTAAAGGAACTATCTAGCAGTGTGAGAATTAGTCACACAGAGTAAAAGAACTATCTAGCAGTGTGAGAATTAGTCATACAGAGTAAAGGAACTATCTAGCAGTGTGAGAATTAGTCATACAGAGTAAAGGAACTATCTAGCAGTGTGAGAATTAGTCATACAGAGTAAAGGAACTATCTATATAGCAGTGTGAGAATTAGTCATACAGAGTAAAGGAACTATCTAGCAGTGTGAGAATTAGTCATATAGAGTAAAGGAACTATCTAGCAGTGTGAGAATTAGTCATACAGAGTAAAGGAACTATCTATATAGCAGTGTGAGAATTAGTCATACAGAGTAAAGGAACTATCTAGCAGTGTGAGAATTAGTCATACAGAGTAAAGGAACTATCTATATAGCAGTGTGAGAATTAGTCATACAGAGTAAAGGAACTATCTAGCAGTGTGAGAATTAGTCATACAGAGTAAAGGAACTATCTAGCAGTGTGAGAATTAGTCATACAGAGTAAAGGAACTATCTAGCAGTGTGAGAATTAGTCATACAGAGTAAAGGAACTATCTAGCAGTGTGAGAATTAGTCATACAGAGTAAAGGAACTATCTAGCAGTGTGAGAATTAGTCATATAAAGTAAAGGAACTATCTAGCAGTGTGAGAATTAGTCATACAGAGTAAAGGAACTATCTAGCAGTGTGAGAATTAGTCATATAAAGTAAAGGAACTATCTAGCAGTGTGAGAATTAGTCATACAGAGTAAAGGAACTATCTAGCAGTGTGAGAATTAGTCAAACAGAGTAAAGGAACTATCTAGCAGTGTGAGAATTAGTCATACAGAGTAAAGGAACTATCTAGCAGTGTGAGAATTAGTCATACAGAGTAAAGGAACTATCTAGCAGTGTGAGAATTAGTCATACAGAGTAAAGGAACTATCTAGCAGTGTGAGAATTAGTCATACAGGGTAAAGGAACTATCTAGCAGTGTGAGAATTAGTCATACAGAGTAAAGGAACTATCTAGCAGTGTGAGAATTAGTCATACAGAGTAAAGGAACTATCTAGCAGTGTGAGAATTAGTCATACAGAGTAAAGGAACTATCTAGCAGTGTGAGAATTAGTCATATAAAGTAAAGGAACTATCTAGCAGTGTGAGAATTAGTCATACAGAGTAAAGGAACTATCTAGCAGTGTGAGAATTAGTCATACAGAGTAAAGGAACTATCTAGCAGTGTGAGAATTAGTCATACAGAGTAAAGGAACTATCTAGCAGTGTGAGAATTAGTCATACAGAGTAAAGGAACTATCCAGCAGTGTGAGAATTAGTCATACAGAGTAAAGGAACTATCTAGCAGTGTTAGAATTAGTCATACAGAGTAAAGGAACTATCTAGCAGTGTGAGAATTAGTCATACAGGTTATCAGGCTATTGCTAATACTAATAAATATTATAATTGTTTTCAATGGAATTAGTTACTGTATCACCTGTCAACTTTTTACTTTCCTATTTTATTTTAATTTCAATTGTAATTAAGATGTTAAATTCACCTGTATTTTTAATTAATTTATTCCCAGGTAAATTTTCCACAGGTGTAAACTTTAATGGAAATTAATAAATAAAAAGATAAAGAAAATATAGAATATAAATTGTAAATTATTATCAAGCAGCTTAGTTTTTTTCTTTCTCTCACACTAATTACTTCATTCTTTGCAGATTCAAGAGGATAGAGTTGGCTAATTGTCACCTGACAGACACTGACGCCAATGAACTGCTGAAGAAGTTAGAGGGAGAGAAAATAGGAACAAAAGGGGGATGGAGAACTGAAGTGAAGGAGTGGAGGTGAGTGAGTGTGAGGCTGGTGAGTGAGTGTGAGGCTGGTGAGTGAGTGTGAGGCTGGTGAGTGAGTGTGAGGCTGGTGAGTGATTGTGAGGCTGGTGAGTGAGTGTGAGGCTGGTGAGTGAGTGTGAGGCTGGTGAGTGAGTGTGAGGCTGGTGAGTGAGTGTGAGGCTGGTGAGTGAGTGTGAGGCTGGTGAGTGAGTGTGAGGCTGGTGAGTGAGTGTGAGGCTGGTGAGTGAGTGTCAGGCTGGTGATTGAGTGTGAGGCTGGTGAGTGAGTGTCAGGCTGGTGAGTGAGTGTCAGGCTGGTGAGTGAGTGTGAGGCTGGTGAATGAGTGTGAGACTGGTGAGTGAGTGTGAGGCTGGTGAGTGAGTGTGAAGCTGGTGAGTGAGTGTGTGGCTGGTGAGTGAATGTGAGGCTGGTGAGTGAGTGTAAATTGACTAAAATAATGTAGGTAAAATGTACCTATTAACCCTTCACTGCGGGGTGTGCCATATATGGCACATACGAGATATTATGGCTTGAGGTGAAATAATTTGCAGTAACACTGAACAATTTAAGATAAAATGAGAAATAAATAATAAAGATGATATAACAAGAGAAATTAAAAACATTATTGAAATAAGAAGCAGATTTTATCGTTACAAGTGACTGGTAAAAGATATAAATTATTTTAAATAAAATTAATATTACGTAAAAAGTTCTACATGAGAAGTCGCTACTAAATGAAAATAACAAAAACTGAAAGTTAAAAAGTTGTACTGTATTTTAACAAATCAGTAAGTAAATGTTACTTAGCTGTCTCATCTCACTTTTATTTACTTACATGTTAACCCAATAAATGTTACTTAGCTGTCCCATCTCACTTTTATTTACTTACATGTTAACCCATTAAATGTTACTTAGCTGTCTCATCTCACTTTTATTTACTTACATGTTAACCCAGTAAATGTTACTTAGCTGTCTCATCTCACTTTTATTTACTTACATGTTAACACAATGAATGTTACTTAGCTGTCTCATCTCACTTTTATTTACTTACATGTTAACCCAGTAAATGTTACTTAGCTGTCTCATCTCACTTTTATTTACTTACATGTTAACACAATGAATGTTACTTAGCTGTCTCATCTCGCTTTTATTTACTTACATGTTAACACAATAAATGTTACTTAGCTGTCTCATCTCACTTTTATTTACTTACATGTTAACCCAATAAATGTTACTTAGCTGTCTCATCTCACTTTTATTTACTTACATGTTAACCCAATAAATGTTACTTAGCTGTCTCATTTCACTTTTATTTACTTACATGTTAACCCAGTAAATGTTACTTAGCTGTCTCATCTCACTTTTATTTACTTACATGTTAACACAATGAATGTTACTTAGCTGTCTCATCTCGCTTTTATTTACTTACATGTTAACACAATAAATGTTACTTAGCTGTCTCATCTCACTTTTATTTACTTACATGTTAACCCAATAAATGTTACTTAGCTGTCTCATCTCACTTTTATTTACTTACATGTTAACCCAATAAATGTTACTTAGCTGTCTCATTTCACTTTTATTTACTTACATGTTAACCCAGTAAATGTTACTTAGCTGTCTCATCTCACTTTTATTTACTTACATGTTAACACAATGAATGTTACTTAGCTGTCTCATCTCACTTTTATTTACTTACATGTTAACCCAATAAATGTTACTTAGCTGTCTCATCTCACTTTTATTTACTTACAGGGTGAATGAAGACAAATCGAGAGACTTGAGACTCTGTTTGGTGAGTGAATAAAATTAGCAAACATTTCTCTAGTGTTCATCTTAACTGTAATTCTCACAATTTGGTGTGTAGCTGCATCAATTAACTCATTGCAAATATATTTTGTGAATATACACTTAAAATTAGTAAAATAATTCTTCTTCACGCAGCCTGATTTTGAAAAGCGAGAAGCTGAACAGCGAGAAGCTGCACAGCGAGAAGCTGAACAGCGAGAAGCTGCACAGCGAGAAGCTGCAAAAAGAAGTACTAAGTCTGTGGGTAAATTCTTCAGGAATTTCTTCAAAAAATTCTAATTCTGTTGGTATAATTTTCTAAAACTAAAATATACATTTAATGATAATTAGATTTTAGTAATTAGCAGTTAGTCACTGTTAGATTTTAGTAATTAGCATTTAGTCACTGTTAGATTTTAGTAATTAGCATTTAGTGACTGTTAGATTTTAGTAATTAGCATTTAGTGACTGTTAGATTTTAGTAATTAGCATTTAGTCACTGTTAGATTTTAGTAATTAGCATTTAGTCATTTTAAACAGATTGATTTGATTCAAAATGATTTATTTTATAACTCTTAATGTTGGGAATATATTTTGATTGACTAATTTTAGCCTAAAATTAGTCAGTTATAACTAGGTAATATTTTCAGCATTCTGTCTATCAGCATGATTTCAGTTATAACTAGGTAATATTTTCAGCATTCTGTCTATCAGCATGACTTCAGTTATACCTAGGTAATATTTTCAGCATTCTGTCTATCAGCATGACTTCAGTTATACCTAGGTAATATTTTCAGCATTCTGTCTATCAGCATGACTTCAGTTATAACTAGGTAATATTTTCAGCATTCTGTCTATCAGCATGACTTCAGTTATAACTAGGTAATATTTTCAGCATTCTGTCTATCAGCATGACTTCAGTTATACCTAGGTAATATTTTCAGCATTCTGTCTATCAGCATGACTTCAGTTATAACTAGGTAATATTTTCAGCATTCTGTCTATCAGCATGACTTCAGTTATAACTAGGTAATATTTTCAGCATTCTGTGTATCAGCATGACTTCAGTTATAACTAGGTAATATTTTCAGCATTCTGTCTATCAGCATGATTTCGGTTATAACTAGGTAATATTTTCAGCATTCTGTCTATCAGCATGACTTCAGTTATACCTAGGTAATATTTTCAGCATTCTGTCTATCAGCATGACTTCAGTTATAACTAGGTAATATTTTCAGCATTCTGTCTATCAGCATGATTTCAGTTATAACTAGGTAATATTTTCAGCATTCTGTCTATCAGCATGATTTCAGTTATAACTAGGTAATATTTTCAGCATTCTGTCTATCAGCATGACTTCAGTTATAACTAGGTAATATTTTCAGCATTCTGTCTATCAGCATGACTTCAGTTATAACTAGGTAATATTTTCAGCATTCTGTCTATCAGCATGATTTCAGTTATAACTAGGTAATATTTTCAGCATTCTGTCTATCAGCATGATTTCAGTTATAACTAGGTAATATTTTCAGCATTCTGTCTATCAGCATGATTTCAGTTATAACTAGGTAATATTTTCAGCATTCTGTCTATCAGCATGATTTCAGTTATAACTAGGTAATATTTTCAGCATTCTGTCTATCAGCATGATTTCAGTTATAACTAGGTAATATTTTCAGCATTCTGTCTATCAGCATGACTTCAGTTATAACTAGGTAATATTTTCAGCATTCTGTCTATCAGCATGACTTCAGTTATAACTAGGTAATATTTTCAGCATTCTGTCTATCAGCATGACTTCAGTTATAACTAGGTAATATTTTCAGCATTCTGTCTATCAGCATGACTTCAGTTTGTTTTTTCTTGTGGTTATTTTGTCTCTGTTTAACGTCAGTACACTGAGTGTTACTTTTCTTTGGACATTTTTTCCTGTGTGGCACATTTTAGGTGTTTGATTTATTAACTAATTTGTTGGGTGTTATTCTTAGTAAATAAAAATTAAATTGGACTGGTGGTTAATTTGAAGTTTTTCAGTAAATCGATCACTCTATCATTCAAAGAGTATCGAATTATTTAATTAAGTCGGTATATATGCATAAATAATACGTATTTGCATTTAATTATATTGTAGCAGTTACTGGCCTATTCCAAAACAGGCCAGTTACCCCTCCAATTACTATTTGTTCATTTTTTGCTTATTCATTCACTACTACTAATCTTTCCCGTTTCATTTATTTATTCAGTTACGAAATTGATTTCTCCAATGGAAATAATTATATATATTTCAATACAAACATTTCATTCCTTTTGAATATTAATATTCTGTTTTTATTTAATTTAGCGCAGTAAAAATTGTATAGCTTCTAAGTGCTTTTGAAATAAATAATCTGGTATCTCTTACGGTTTCATTCTCCTTGATATGTTGCTATAAGAGATATTTGTAAGACGGTTACCACAGTCTGGGAATACACCTTGCCTTAACGGACTAATTACGGCGTTACAGTTTGACACACAAGGTCACCCTTAACGGACTAACTACGGCGTTACAGTTTGACACACAAGGTCACCCTTAACGGACTAACTACGGCGTTACAGTTTGACACACAAGGTCACCCTTAACGGACTAACTACGGCGTTACAGTTTGACACACAAGGTCACCCTTAACGGACTAACTACGGCGTTACAGTTTGACACACAAGGTCACCCTTAACGGACTAACTACGGCGTTACAGTTTGGCACACAAGGTCACCCTTAACGGACTAACTACGGCGTTACAGTTTGGCACACAAGGTCACCCTTAACGGACTAACTACGGCGTTACAGTTTGGCACACAAGGTCACCCTTAACGGACTAATTACGGCGACGGTAACACTCCCAACGTCTTACAATATATCTAAAAAATATATACAACTGTTTTATTATAAAAAATATGTCGATAATAGAAATGTAACAATATGTGGCCATGGCTACACGGGTCTCACTAATAGTAACGTTAGTTAGTTTAGTAGTTTACTAGGAACATGATACTGATTTTGTACCGCAAAAGGGGTAATGAACACTGTTGCACTTGGTCTGCCTAAATTTTATAAAGCCTCATGATACTTAAACGTTAGATATCAGCTACTATTCGGTAATCCCATCAAAATACCAACTTACTTTATCAGCATGAACGTTTTGATAAAAGTATATTTTTTCACAGAAAAATAAGTCTTCTAACAGACGTTGTCAAAATCTTTAATTAATACGAGAGCATGGCTGAATATTTGTAGTCTTGACAGTAAATATTTTGATGTGGACAAACTAAATGTCATTTGAAAGGGCACTGCCAACCGGATTAAAATGGCCTTCAGTTCTAGAACATTAATGTGGGAGGTAGAGTCTTAGCATATATAATCCCATCTATTTTAAATAAAATTTAATATATTTATAAGAAATTTACATTCTTCAAGTTGATGCATCAGTGGTAGCTAATTACAATACTTTGAGAATCATGGTTTATGCTTACTAAACTGATTGAAAAGATTCATATTCAACTGGAAATCCATATTATCAGAGGTTATATAAACTCAGAGTTGAAGGCCACGTTTTCCACACTTCTCCTGATGATGAATAGAAATCTTTTTAATCGAAAGCTTGAAACCAAAAATACCTTCAACGCTTACGAAACTATAGTAATGAAAGGATGTCTAAATACTTTAAGCTGGATAATCATCATCAATTTCTATTCATTTGTAAGTTACCATTGACAATTTTGAGAGCATTAATTTTAAGACATTCTAAAATTATAAAGAATAAAACTCACCATTAAACTGCTGGATGGCAGAGAGTCAACAGTTTGATAAAAAATAAAAACGTCACAATTAATAGAATTTTGCTCAAATTTGTTGCATCAATTAAAAATCATTTCTTTCTAATGATTAGGAATAAATAAAATAAAATTTCTTCTAAAACTGCATGTAGCGTTAAAAAAATGATAAATAAGGTAAAAAAAAGAAAAAGACAATTCATAATCCAAATTACAACAGTTCAGACCCAAGAAACGCCACCCTTCTCTTCCATTCACCACAGACAGCTTCAGGATAGAGCCCCTGGGGTCCCCATTCAAATTAGGGCAGTTATCCTTAGAGTGAGAATTGAAGTGATTTTGTGGTGTGATGGGGGAATGGAGAGAAAGTGATGGGGAATGGGGATAAAGTGATGGGGAATGGGGATAAAGTGATGGGGAATGGGGATAAAGTGATGGGGAATGGGGATAAAGTGATGGGGAATGGGGAGAAAGTGATGGGGAATGGGGAAAAAGTGATGGGGAATGGGGATGAAGTGATGGGGAATGGGGATAAAGAAATGGGGAATGGGGATAAAGAAATGGGGAATGGGGATAAAGTGATGGGGAATGGGGAGAAAGTGATGGGGAATGGGGAGAAAGTGATGGGGAATGGGGAGAAAGTGATGGGGAATGGGGAGAAAGTGATGGGGAATGGGGAGAAAGTGATGGGGAATGGGGAGAAAGTGATGTGGAATGAGGAGAAAGAGATGGGGAATGGGGAGAAAGTGATGGGGAATGAGGAGAAAGTGATTGGGAATGGGGAGAAAGAGATGGGGAATGGGGAGAAAGTGATGGGGAATGGAGAGAAAGTGATGGGGAATGGAGAGAAAGTGATGGGGAATGGGGAGAAAATGATGGAGAATGGGTAGAAAGTGATGGGGAATGGGGAGAAAGTGATGGGGAATGGGGAGAAAGTGATGGGGAATGGGGAGAAAGAGATGGGGAATGGGGAGAAAGAGATGGGGAATGGGGAGAAAGAGATGGGGAATGGGTAAAAAGTGATGGGGAATGGGG
Source organism: Caprella mutica (assembly GCA_947561585.1). Taxonomy (NCBI): domain Eukaryota; kingdom Metazoa; phylum Arthropoda; class Malacostraca; order Amphipoda; family Caprellidae; genus Caprella; species Caprella mutica. The sequence continues at coordinate 90,111 of CANNZV010001974.1, forward strand.
AGAAAGTGATGGGGAATGGGGAGAAAGTGATGGGGAATGGGGAGAAAGTGATGGGGAATGGGGAGAAAGTGATAGGGAATGGGGAGAAAGTGATGGGGAATGAGGAGAAAGTGATGGGGAATGGGGAGAAAGTGATGGGGAATGGGGAGAAAGTGATGGGGAATGGGGAGAAAGTGATGGGGAATGGGGAGAAAGTGATGGGGAATGGGGAGAAAGTGATGGGGAACCAACCGTTTAAGCACTTACATATGCTAAATGTTGTCAAACTTAGTGTCAATGAATCATCAAGACGTATCACTGTATCACTCTATTAAAATAAATTCAATTGCAATTAACGAAAATGGTTTAATTAACCTTTTTGTACACAAAATTTCTATTATGGAAAATGCATAGTAATTTTTCCAGTGCTGTAAGTAAGAGATCCAATACAAACCCAATAATGGAGAAAGTGAACTAATAATACTACACAGGAGTAGGTAGGTACCTTTTGGGTAATTCTCTTGAACTTCTCCTCAAATTAACTTCCATGGCAATCGCTTTTGTTGATGGGTAATAAAGCAAACAAATGGAATGTTTCGTGTATTTAACTAAATACAGTAAAAGCTACAACTGAGAAATAATGAGTAGATTATATAGTTTCTCTGGTAAAATCTAATAGAAGCAACAGAACACTAGGTACAGAAACTGTGACTGAAGTCAAGTAACCTGCATCTCAGTTAGTCACTCTACAGATGATATATGGATTGATAGAATTAATATCAGAAAGAATATACTATTGCACAGACTAGGAAATTAAACATGAAAACTAATTGTAAAAAGAACAGAAAACAAGAAACAACGATTGGAAAATATATCAACATTTTATCATATGAACAAAATAGTCGTGGAATTCAATTTAAAAAGTGAATTTATTTCAGTTTTCAGAACATTTGATGAATAAGTCAAAGTGGAACTAACTGAAATATTTGGTAATTTCTTTAGAGTTTCCTGATTAGTAATTCTACAAATCTCAGCAAATAGAACGCTTCCATTTAAATAGTCTTTTAGGTGAAAGAATGTGCCACAAAGTTGTTACAAGCTGTGCTAAAAACAACAGGAAAACACTACCAGAAAAACAACACTCGCTACCAATTTCCTTTGACTATTGCTAGGGTGAAGGGAGTATATTGCGGTCAGTACATCACCTTAGTCTTACTCCTCTACTGTTAGGGTGAAGGGAGTATATTGCGGTCAGTACATCACCTTAGTCTTACTCCTCTACTGTTAGGGTGAAGGGAGTATATTGCGGTCAGTACATCACCTTAGTCTTACTCCTTCACTGTTAGGGTGAAGGGAGTATTTTAACATTATTTTATCCAATCATTGCCTGACTAGCTACCTGTAACAACCAAGCTAAAGAGTTCTATCACTACCTATTTAGGTTGAATATAATTTATTGTAATAGAATAAATCAAAAATTGAACACATCTAACACGTTGAGAGGCAGTTGAGCCCCGTCAATGGAGCCCAGAACAATTAATCACCAAGATAATTGAGCCCGGAACAACTTAGCCCAGAACAGTTAATCCCCAAGATAATTATTGAGCCCAGGACTATAAATCACCAAGATAATTGAGCCCAGGACAACTGAGTTTATTTTACTCTAGCAACAGTCTTCAATTAAGTTAACACCGTAGAGTCGTAGACTCTGATAAGAATGAACTCGGACACAGGTCGAGGCTGATTTTCTAAAAACGAATTCGCCTAAACCAAAACTGATCGAAAACGGATTTGCCGAAATACTTATTACCCGAAAGATGAAATTATCAGTAGGTAAATTTGTCAAAAATCAAATTAATTTTAAAATATATTCTGTGGAATTTGTGGATTCTATCATTAAATCTTACACCTTCCAAAAAAACATTCCCCATATGAATTTGATATTACGATTACTATAAAAGCTTAAATTCTGCTAATTCCGTACAATAACATTAAATTCATATATCTAACTGTATATATCAAATATTAATAGCTATGTACATGTAGAACGGTAAAGTTACATATCTATTAGTTATATTTATATCTTCCCAATATACCTCAGGCTTCAACGAACAAACTTGCGTGAATAAATTTGTACGAGTTATAAACATTGATTTCTATCAAGCCTTTATTACTAGCTAATGGTTTTTTCGTTGAAGTCTGAGATATACTGGAAAGAAAACATAACTAATAGTTATGATATTCATAACTAACAGTTTTAAACAACATCAAATACAATACTGGTAATAGAAAGCAAGAGTGTACACAATACCCCAATTAGACATTATAAAATTGTGTCTAAAAAATTAGCAGGAATTGTGCTTCTAAGTCTAAGGATAAAAAGGAACACCAGTACTGGAATGTACATTTCTTTAAAAAACAGGACGTTTCGATAGTCTAGCTATCATTATCAACTAATATAAAATCTGTAATGGAACATAAAAAATAAAAAACATACACTAATATTTATTGAACATTAAAAAACCTAACTAAAAATTAATTAAAAGTTAAAGGATAAGAACTGTCACTATTGTTTAAAATTGGTTGGCGTTTAAAAATGTGAAGTGATTCTAAAATTCTCAACTCATTAAAATTGTTTGCACTACCTAAAATTTTAAAATGATCTAATTTGATTGTAGAGTCGCAATTACTATCCGTGTGAATTCTAATTGATGAATGAGGTGGATTGCAAATTGGTCTATTAGTTCGAAAACTCCTCCCAGCATGCTCCGCAATCCTCATGTAGAGTGGCCGTGACGTCATGCCAACGTACTCTGACGTGCACTGCACGCAACTAAAGGAATAAACGATTGACGAGAGCATGCCGAGAGGAAGTTTATCTTTGTAATTAAAAAAAGAGCCTATTGTAAATGAATTGGTAAAAACAAATCTAAAAGTTATATCATTAAAATATTTAGTAAAAAGAATGGAAAGATCTTGTTTTAATTTGACAGAGTGGTAGCCTAGATATGGTAGGGATGCATATAAAATGTTTTCAGCGGGTGGTACAGTATAAGTGCTATTAAAATTCCTATCTAAGAACTGCATAAGGATTTTATTAAAAAGTGAAGTACAAAAGCCATTGTTATTAAAAAAAGAGCGTAAAAAAGAAATCTCCCGCTTAAAAAATGAAAAATTGCTACTAATTTTGCATGCCCTGAAGATTAAAGTTTTGATGCTATTGTATTTAAAAGAAGTGGAACAAAAACTATAAAAACTAGAGCCTAAACCTGTAAAACTAATTTTTCTAAAAACTGAACTATGGAACTTGTTATCCTGCCTATGAATATTACAATCTAAAAATGATAAAATATTATTTTGCTCAAGTTCAAAGGTAAAATTTATACTGCTATGCTTGCTATTGAGGTAAGTTAAAAATAGGGGAACATGAGATTTGTCTTTAAAAAGGAGGAAAGTGTCATCAATATATCTTTTGTAAAACAAGGGTTTAAAATTAGAGGGGCAATCTGCAAGCCAATTTTGTTCATGATGGCACATAAAAATATTTGCGAAAGTAGGACCTAATGGGAGTCCCATACCTAAACCTTCAAGTTGTTTAAAATATTTGTTATTGAATAAAAAGAAACTATTTAAAACTGAAAGCTCTAAAAATGTTCTAAAAAATGAGACAGTTAGCCCTAAAAAAGTAGAAGATGGATCAGAAAAGAGTTTACTACAAATGATATCTTTCATGAAGAGGTATGTTTGTAAAAAGATTTTCGATGTCAAATGATGCCATAAAAAAATTGTCAGAATTTGGAATACTAGTTACTTCTTCACTAAAATCATATGAATTTTTGCAAGTGTATTCATTAGTGGTTAAAGGAGATAAGAAAGGGACTAAAAATTTAGCAATGTTAAAACTAGGAGTGTTATAAGCTGCAAAAATAGGTCTAAATTGAAATTTACTTTTAAAATCAAGCTTGTGAACTTTGGGTAGGCCATACAAAATTCCAGGTCCAGAGCCACTGACATAACTGTTTATAAAGAGAATCGTTAAAATATTTCAGTCTTTTCATTTTACGTAGGAAATTATTAATCTTGTCTTCTATTTTAAGTGAATATTTCTGAATGGAATCGGTTATTTCCATAAATTTGGTTGGATCTGATATCAAAGATGTCATGCTATTAATATAATCAGATTTGTCAACAATAACTACACCACGACCTTTGTCTGGACGGGTAACTATTATGGATTTATTTTTAGAGAAATTTTTTAGAAGAGAAATATCGTGCTTAGATATTACAGCAGAGAAAATTTTATGAGGCTTAAAATTATAAAAATATTTTGAACATAAGGTTTTTAATTCTCTCTTAAAATCACTAAAATTAACACAATCTCTATCTCTAACATGATTATACAGTTTTTCAAAAGATAGAAAATATTTGAAAAAATCAATCTTATAAATTGGAAGACAAAAGTCAAGGCCAAAAGCAAGTAGAACTTTTACACGACTAGGCAACACAACCGAACTGAAATTGTATATCACCTTTTCAGGGTCTAAAGGCTCAAGTTTGGCGTTGATGCCCAAGTTCCGCAGCTTATGTTCATGGGTAGTTTTGATGGAGGTTTTATAGCGTTCTATTGAAGCTTTCATACATCTTCTTATTAGAATCCTGTCCAGGCTCGAACAGCTATCCTCGACATCTTTTTCCAGAGATTGAACTTGGAATTCAGACTCCTTGAGACATTTGCGTTTATGCTTAATTTCAGTCAATAAAAGCTTGCTTTGGAAAGACTTATAAAACGTTGACGTACGCAGACTGGTTTTGTAAAGTCTAAAGCGTAGAAATTTAGGCATAATGTTGTGGGCCTTGCAGGTTTCCAAGAAGATAATATCCAATAATATCTTAGATATTTTCTTACTAAGATCCTCATACTTCCTGAATTGCTTTCTCTTGTGTTCACCATACTTAGTAGTCAAGTAGTCTAAAAAATTAGCAGGAATTGTGCTTCTAAGTCTAAGGATAAAAAGGAACACCAGTACTGGAATGTACATTTCTTTAAAAAACAGGACGTTTCGATAGTCTAGCTATCATTATCAACTAATATAGAATCTGTAATGGAACATAAAAAATAAAAAACATACACTAATATTTATTGAACATTAAAAAACCTAACTAAAAATTAATTAAAAGTTAAAGGATAAGAACTGTCACTATTGTTTAAAATTGGTTGGCGTTTAAAAATGTGAAGTGATTCTAAAATTCTCAACTCATTAAAATTGTTTGCACTACCTAAAATTTTAAAATGATCTAATTTGATTGGAAAGTCGCAAGTACTCTCCGTGTGAATTCTAATTGATGAATGAGGTGGATTGCAAATTGGTCTATTAGTTCGAAAACTCCTCCCAGCATGCTCCGCAATCCTCATGTAGAGTGGCCGTGACGTCATGCCAACGTACTCTGACGTGCACTGCACGCAACTAAAGGAATAAACGATTGACGAGAGCATGCCGAGAGGAAGTTTATCTTTGTAATTAAAAAAAGAGCCTATTGTAAATGAATTGGTAAAAACAAATCTAAAAGTTATATCATTAAAATATTTAGTAAAAAGAATGGAAAGATCTTGTTTTAATTTGACAGAGTGGTAGCCTAGATATGGTAGGGATGCATATAAAATGTTTTCAGCGGGTGGTGCAGTATAAGTGCTATTAAAATTCCTATCTAAAAACTGCATAAGGATTTTATTAAAAAGTGAAGTACAAAAGCCATTGTTATTAAAAAAAGAGCGTAAAAAAGAAATCTCCCGCTTAAAAAATGAAAAATTGCTACTAATTTTGCATGCCCTGAAGATTAAAGTTTTGATGCTATTGTATTTAAAAGAAGTGGAACAAAAACTATAAAAACTAGAGCCTAAACCTGTAAAACTAATTTTTCTAAAAACTGAACTATGGAACTTGTTATCCTGCCTATGAATATTACAATCTAAAAATGATAAAATATTATTTTGCTCAAGTTCAAAGGTAAAATTTATACTGCTATGCTTGCTATTGAGGTAAGTTAAAAATAGGGGAACATGAGATTTGTCTTTAAAAAGGAGGAAAGTGTCATCAATATATCTTTTGTAAAACAAGGGTTTAAAATTAGAGGGGCAATCTGCAAGCCAATTTTGTTCATGATGGCACATAAAAATATTTGCGAAAGTAGGACCTAATGGGAGTCCCATACCTAAACCTTCAAGTTGTTTAAAATATTTGTTATTGAATAAAAAGAAACTATTTAAAACTGAAAGCTCTAAAAATGTTCTAAAAAATGAGACAGTTAGCCCTAAAAAAGTAGAAGATGGATCAGAAAAGAGTTTACTACAAATGATATCTTTCATGAAGAGGTATGTTTGTAAAAAGATTTTCGATGTCAAATGATGCCATAAAAAAATTGAAGAGTAACTTTGATTAGTGATCTACGCAAAATTCTCCATCGCTGACTAGTAACAGTGTAAAGTGATCTACAGCTCCAGATCACTTTACAAAAGTTCCAAATGATTCGACTGTAAAGTGCTCTACACGCGTAGATCACTTTTCATTACTCTCACTTCGCATTCAAACATAGTAATCTACGGTAATATAAGCGTAGATCATTATTCAGGTATCAATGTTATTCTCTCACAGACTACAACTGATCTACGCTAAGAATAATTTTGCAATTTGTAACGAGCCTTCTGATTGGCTAGAGCTGCTAGACATTAAGTACAGTGAGTTCTAACATTATTGGTATATTATTACAGTGCAGGTCATTGAGAGTTTTATTATTACTGTACTGCAATAATTATTATTTATAATATAAAGTTAATGAAAAAAATTTGTTGTAACAATGAGTAATTTTTATTAAAACAATTCATTATGATATTTTTTATATATATTAAAAAACAATTATTTATACTAAATTGAAGTTTAGATAATATGAACGGTGCAAATAATGTTGCAGATAATTTGAATAGTAAAGGTGAGTAAGAAAATAACTATCAATATTTAAAATATCGATGTAGGTAAATGAAACTAAATACAAACTGTGACAGTCAAAGTATACATATATAATAATGTTCTTTGTTATTACATTGAAAATAAGTCGTGTGCAATGACACTGTAAGTAATTAAAACTATATTTTATTACACACCTAACGATAAATAATTGTATAGTTTTTCCGAACACTAAGTTTTAATATTTTATTGAAACTTTTGAAAAGTCGTCTAAAAAGTGTGACAATTGTAACACAAGCATATAATAATTATAATTTAGTCCAATAATGTTATATTATTTTAAGTATCAAATAGTAATTATTGGTCGTTATCAATTTTTTCGATTAATAATGGTTGGTATATCAGTTGTCACTGTAAGTGTTTCTTTTTAATTAATTCCCGCGTTAATAATTTTGGTTTATCTTCGTTGTTGGTAGCTAACTGTTACTGTGAGGGGGGGGGGACTAACAGGGGGAGGGGGTAGATACAATGGAGAGGTATCCTTTATGTATTTACTACAGTTTCACAAATAGAATAAGAAGTGAATGATTACACTGAGAAATATGATGCCTCTATTTAACTGTTTGCTTATATTTCTTTGTTGACTGATATTTAATAATGTACGACAGTATATAAAATATTAATGAAAGATCATTTTAATTTTGGCGCTAAGATCAAGGGGGTTGAGCATGCATTGCTGTGTGTGTGCGTATATTGCTATAAGCTTCGTAGTCAGTTAGGCATGTAGTAACTTGTATTTCTTCGATTTTCTATTGATGATCTATCATTGATATTAGATTCACCTAAAATTAACTGCTTGGGAAATGGTATTTATTTCTGTAATAAATATTAACAATTTTTTAGGAGCCAAGCAATTCAATTTTATAGTATAAATGGAGTATAATGTATACATTATACAGTATAACATATAAACTCCGCGCACTTTACTAAATAATTACTCGTGATTACGAAATGTATGTAAGTGTATGAAGCGGGGCTGACACTGACGGGAAACTCATGAATGGAGAAAACGAACAATGCTTGAAAGAGTGTTAGAGTATCTAGGAAAACCTACCTAACTAGAGTATCTATGAACCTAGGTAGATACTGTAGTTAGGTAGCTACTGACTAGGGAACTAGATACACTAGTCTTTCCCAGTACACACTTCATCTTGCTGCTAGCAAGATGAAGTCGTGGAAGAGAACTAGATAGGTACTAATATGATGGTATAAGAATCGAGCCATCTTGAAATAAGCTCATGTGTATATATTAAACTTAATAAACACATTTAAAAAACTAGTTTGGTACCTAGTTACACTAGTTAGGTAACTAGTTACAGTAGTCAGGTAACCAGATATACTAGTTAGATACCTAATTCCATTAGTTACCTAACTAGTTATACTAGTTACTCAACTATTTATACTCGTTTTCATTATTAATTACTGTAAGTTACACTAGTTACCTAACTAGCTACACTAGTTAACTAACAAGGTAATCGCACTAGTTACCAAAAAAGGTTACCGACTAGTTACCTAACAAGGTTAACGCACCAGTTACTTAACGAGGTTACCGCACTGGTTAGGTACCTAGTTAACTGGTTAGGTACCTAGGTAACTGGTTAGGTACCTAGGTAACTGGTTAGGTACCTAGGTAACTGGTTAGGTACCAAGGTACACTGGTTTGTGGTTAGGTACCTAGGTACACTGGGTAGTGGTTAAGTACCTAGATAACTGGTTAGGTACCCAGGTAACTAGTTAGGTACCCAGGTAACTGGTTAGGTACCTAGGTAACTGGTTAGGTACCTAGGTAACTGGTTAGGTACCTAGGTAACTGGTTAGGTACCAAGGTACACTGGTTTGTGGTTAGGTACCTAGGTACACTGGTTAGAGGTTAGGTACCAAGGTACACTGGTTAGTGGTTAGGAACCTAGGTACACTGATTAATAGTTATGTACCTAGGTACACTGGTTAATGATTAGGTCCCAAGGTACACTGGTTAGTGGTTAGGTACCAAGGTACACTGGTTAGTGTCTAGGTACCTAGGTACACTGGTTAGTGTCTAGGTACACTGGTTAGTGGTTAGGTACCAAGGTACACTGGTTAGTGTCTAGGTACCTAGGTACACTGGTTAATGATTAGGTACCTAGGTACACTGGTTAGTGTCTAGGTACCTAGGTACACTGGTTAGTGGTTAGGTACCAAGGTACACTGGTTAGTGGTTAGGAACCTAGGTACACTGGTTAATGATTAGGTACCTAGGTACACTGGTTAGTGTCTAGGTACCTAGGTACACTGGTTAGTGGTTAGGTACCAAGGTACACTGGTTAGTGATTAGGAACCTAGGTACACTGATTAATAGTTATGTACCTAGGTACACTGATTAATAGTTATGTACCTAGGTACACTGGTTAATGATTAGGTCCCAAGGTACACTGGTTAGTGGTTAGGTACCAAGGTACACTGGTTAGTGTCTAGGTACCTAGGTACACTGGTTAGTGGTTAGGTACCAAGGTACACTGGTTAGAGGTTAGGTACCAAGGTACACTGGTTAGTGTCTAGGTACCTAGGTACACTGGTTAATGATTAGGTACCTAGGTACACTGGTTAGTGTCTAGGTACCTAGGTACACTGGTTAGTGTCTAGGTACCTAGGTACACTGGTTAGAGGTTAGGTACCAAGGTACACTGGTTAATGATTAGGTACCTAGGTACACTGGTTAGTGTCTAGGTACCTAGGTACACTGGTTAGTGTCTAGGTACCTAAGTACACTGGTTAGTGTCTAGGTAGCTAGGTACACTGGTTAGAAGTAGGCACTAGGTACACTGGTTAGTGTCTGGGTACCTAGGTACACTGGTTAGTGTAATAATGTAGTTTGTTGTATCCGCTAGATTGTTGTACTGCACACTTCATGATTGTTTAATGACCTGGCAGGGGGGGGGGGGCGCAACGCCCCCCGATATACATTTATTTTATGTCTAATCAGTAATGAACTACAAAAGTGTCAATAAGGATTAAATAATATAGGTAAATAAGGATTTAAAAACAGGGGGGCTCGTGACCGGGGGGGCTCATGACCGGGGGGGCTCTTGGCCGGGGGGGCTCATGACCTAGGGGGGCTCATGACCGGGGGGCTCTTGACCGGGGGGGGGGGGCTTATGACCTACACCCTCAAGGTACACTGGTTAGTGGTTAGGCACTAGGTACACTGGTTAGAGGTTAGCTATCAAGGTACACTGGTTAGTGGTTAGGCACTAGGTACACTGGTTAGTGTCTAGGTACCTAGGTACACTGGTTAGTGTCTAGGTACCAAGGTACACTGGTTAGTGGTTAGGTACCTAGGTACACCGTACACTGATTAGTGGTTATGTACCTAGCAACTCTCGTTAGCTAGTTACAAGAGGGAGACTAGTATCCGAGTGACTATATACTAAGGGGTAAAGTCAAGAGCCCCCCCCCCCTCCCCCCCCCCCCCACGGTCATGAGCCCCCTAGGTCATAAGCCCCCCCGGTCACGAGCCCTCCCTTCCTATTTTTTTAATCCTTACTTAGTTAAACAAATGAAGAACTACTTAGATAGAAATAACTGAGAGTTGCTAGTGTAGTTTGTTGTATCCGCTAGTTTGTTGTAAACACGCTCTGTACTCCATTATATACAGTTAATCTTCTGAAAAATAAAAACTAGAAACTTACATGACCGAAAATAATATAGAACCTCATCAATGTCTCATATACTGTTTTTATTTGATGAATATAATATTATTATTAAGGAATATAATAGTCATAATTAGCTCTAAATTCATTTATGAATAGTTTATATATTTGTTACTATAAATTAACAAATAAATAATCTAATCATTTCCCCTTCGGTCTATTGGTGATACCTAAGTAAGTAGTGTCTCAGATGATTGACAGATGATTGACAGTTGTACAACCAGTGACATAAGTCAGGCAGCCAGTGGAAGTGACTGTTCACTTCACATGAATGACCAATGATTACAACACTAAATTATATTATAAGTGAATACAAATCTATTTGTATAATGTTGTAAATAAAATATCAGCTTATAAAAAAATGTTAGCATGTAGTTAACTAGAAGATAATTTCTATCTGTGTAATCACTCCTTCTCTCCTCAACCTCCCCCCTCCCCTGAGTTACTAGTTACAACTCTCCTCACCCTCTATCCCGCCCCGCCCCCAAATCACAAAGTACCTTCCTGAATGATTACGTGAAACTGTATAGAAAACCTTCTTATGTGTAAGATAAAAACGTTGCTGAATTATTTATTCCTTTTTTACTTACATACAGTTATTGATCTTACAATGTATCATAAAATGAATTATTTTATTACTAGGTTCTGATTTTAACTTATCATTTCACCATCGCAGATTGCAGGAGGTTATACTGCGGCATTTAGTTATTTGTAATCTTGATTGATACTTGCATATAACTCAAAAAGGTTTCAATCAAATTGCCTGAAATTTTTTTGAGCAGTTCCCCCCTTATAATATGTCAGTTTGTTAGTAAAATAGCCTGTGCACCAAATAGAGTGAGTGAAGTAAAGCACTCATATTTTTTTTTCTATTTCATTTACTTAAAAATAAGAGAGAAGAGAGCTAATGGGTTATTATAATTTTTTAAATATCCCATGATATGTAAGTTACAAAAAATAATACATTTTGTAACTTATAAATTACAAAGATAATTCTCTATTATTTTATTAATAAGAAATCTTCAACATAATAATTACATTATTTATAGTAAATATAACCGAGAACAGAGAGCATTTCCTAGTATAGTATAAACTACCTAGTTATGTTGTAAAAAAATCACTTTCCAAGTTTCCGAGTACTATGGGCGTTCAAACATTGCAACGTTTCCTATAAATTTTAACTAAAAGAAAAAGACTGTAAGTTACTAGGTACCAAGTTACTAAGGTATAACCGTATAGGGGAAACAACAAAATAAATCATATCTATCTATAGGGTTAGTTCCGAGTTATCGACTGGTTCCAGATTTACGAAAAAGTAAAAAAGGTTAATATGAGACTTAAATAATAATTAGAATAATTTTTCACGTGCTCGGAAATGTGAAACCGTTCGATAACTCGGAACTTATCCTAATTAATCAGTTACCTAAAGTGTAAATAACTAATCAATATTCTTAGTGAATTCAATCAATCATATTATCTAATAAGGTCATCAGCATAAAAAATACTCAATATATATATCACAAATCTTCAGTCAAATATGTATTAGTCACAATAAAAACAAACATAAAAAGTCACAATAACTCATATTATCCATACAATGTGAAAATTCGATTTTAATATTTCAATAATGTGATATTTTACAACGACAAAAAGTGGTCAAAATGCATGAATAAACAAATGATAGTTCAGCATTATAATATAATTTGGTTATAACAATAATTTAGAGATCTATCAGTTGTCATGTCTTAGGTTCTCTTTGCAGTTCTAGGCTCATTAATTTGTTAAACATTACGATAGGGAGCGACTGATAGACTGATAGAGGGGGGGGGGTGGATGGGTTAACAGGGTGTGTGAACGTGATATTGGGGGAAATAATTTGGCGGTAAATTATTACAGAAAGAAAATTAATATATTTAACTGTATAATTCTATTTCTTACTAAACTGATATTTTATTTATCAATAAATACAACTCATTCGTGTTAACATATAATGTAATTTTAGTGTATTAGTTTCTGGTCATTCAAAGCTTGAATGTTTGTATGTAGGTTTGCTCTCGCACGGTCACTTGTGGTGGACTTTCGTGTTAATTAGTAAACCACTGTCTATCATATTCAAGATTTAAAACACTGATTGACTATTGAAGAAAATGTATTTTTTATGACTTAGGTAGTATACTCGTGATAATAATTAAATGAATAATTTGTTTTATTTCAAATAATGTCCATTTATAGCGCTTTAAATAGTGTAAATATATAGAAGTTCAAATTATTTTAGGCAATGGATGTTTATAGAAAAGTACACAGTATGAAATGTAGTTGAGTAGTTAGTTACTAGCTAGGACTGCTAGGTACATAGAAACATTATTTTTGGATAGTATAAATTACTTTGCAACATTAGTTCGTTGATTACTAGACAGGTACATAGATACTATAGTCAGGTACTAAGTTATAAGTTATTCGCCTACATACACCAATTGTGTTATTATTAGGTACCTAGAAACACTCCTTTTTTAATTATTAATTAGGTACCTAGATACTATAGTTTGGCTATGAGCTGAGTACCTAAGGTTAGGTAGATATCTAGATACACTTGTTGAGTTATTACAAATTGAATTAGATAATTAGATACACAAGATGGTTACTCATGAGTTATTTATTTATTTTTATTTATAAGCTACCAAGATACACTACCTAGTTAGGTAGTTAAAAGTTAGCGCACTAACTAGTTGTGAGTGGTGTTGTCTTCACATAAGAAAACAATATGTTATTAAGTACTAGAAATATCACATGATTTGCGAATATCACATGTACTTGATTTATTGTGAACAAATTAGTTATTATTAGGAAAGAAATAAGTTTTCATCAATGAGATTATTGTAAGATAGTAGAGGTGGTAGTGAGTTGTATGGTGAGTAGTGAGTTGTATGGTGAGCTGTATCATGAGTGGTGAGTTGTATGGTGAGCTGTATCATGAGTGGTGAGTTGTATGGTGTGTTGCATGGTGAGTTGTGAATTGTATGGTGTGTTGCATGGTGAGTGGTGAGTTGCTTGGTGACTGGTAAATTTTATGGTGAGTTGTATGTGACTAGTTTAATACAGTGTGACTAGTTAAATAGACTACAGTGTGACTAGTTAGGTTATCTACAGGGTGACTTTAGATACAGTGTGTTTAGTGCATGTCACTCCCTATGCGTCTGGGTTAATTCTCCGTTGCGTCAGAAAGACGCTCGTGCACCCTGCTCTGGCCATGTGGTCATGCGTCTGCGTCCAACAGACGCTCTTATGTGGGGAGGAGCCTGTGTGCTGGCTATTATTTAATATACCTCCCCCCCCCCCTCACCTTCCCTATCTTACCAAAACTTTAAACTGATTGAACTTTTAGAGCATATGAGTTAAAGGGAAACATTATCAAAATTATGAATTGATATCATTCATCAATAATTATTATGAATAATAACCTTAATCCACCTTAATGCTTTTTATAAAATGTCAATATAAACATTGGTTTCTACATTCTTACAAAATAAAACCGCGCAAAGAACACGCGTTATTCACTGAATACCGCCAAGATATATTTATGCCGAAGTAATATGTTATCATGGGGTGTAGGTTATAAGAGCCCCTCCCCCCCCCCCTCTCAACTGGTCATGAGCCCCCCCCCCTTGTTTTTGTAATCCTTATTTACCTATATTAATCAATCCTTATTGACACTTTTGTAGTTCATTACTGATTGACATAAAATATATGTATATGTAACCCCCCTGCCATGTCATTAAACAATCATGAAGTGTGCAGTACAACAAAATAGCGGTACAACAAGCTACATTAGCAACTTTCAGTTTTTTCTATTTAAGTAGTTCTTCATTTGTTTAACTAGGTAAATAAGAATTAAAAAAACAGGGAGGGGGCTTATGACCTAGGGGGCTCATGACCGGGGGAAGGGGGGGGGGGCTATTGAACGTACTCCGTTATCTTGAGCTCTAAGGTAAACTATTCTATTATTTCAAAATAACTCACTAAAAATATCAAATATATTGCAATTACTATAGGTGATGTCCTATAGTAACTCAACATTAAATTCAAGTTTTCATTCATATCACAATATTCAAAGAAGGAATACTGAGTATGTATATAAGCATTTTTATTCAAGACAGTTTACTCATCATCTGATAGATCGATCGAATTGTAATATACTAATAGGTACTCACCATATATCATCACTGTAGTAAAAAGATTTTGAATGAAAATTGTGATTGATATTCGAATACATAATACGTACATTTTTGTTAAATAAATTCAAAACTATGCATACAAATTAATGCTAACTGTATTTGTTTTAGTGATGCATAATAAATAATTAAATATTAAATTTTAGTAAGGGTTTTAACGTCTACTTTATAATCAAGGGCCATATCGCTGATGATATAAGGAAAATAAATACAAGGAACTGGATGAAGCAGTCAGAAAGGAAAGTGGCTCCGTGAGCAAAATCAACATCCACCGTATGGGATAAAACTCATGGATGCAGAAAAGCTACCTGATCGGTGAATGCAAAAAAGAACACAAGTTCAGATTTTAACTGTTCAGAAATTGTAATATTATTGCGCCCTTCAATATATGTAGATCACCGCTGCGATATTTGTGAAGATAAAATATTTAGTATGGCAATTAAAAAAGAGAAACATATTTTTTTAGAATAAAGGGTAAGCTCCGAGTTATCGGATAGTTCCACATTTTCGGTCATGTAAGTTAAAATACATAATCTAATATTTTTTCTAGATATTATAATTGGTTTAATGTCCACCAATTAAAATATTAAACAAAATGTAAAACTATATATTTTATTATAAAATGACCCCATTCCTTGTTGAGTGCAACGATGCACTTTAATTCACTAGGACTTTATGGAAAATTGATTATTAAAAAAATATGGTACCTATGCCATCAAGGAAATAAATAAGTTATTAACTGCAACTGTCACTTTATTCGGTGATTCAGAAATTATTATGACTTATTCCAATGAAGACAATATTGTGCTATTTTGGAGAAAAAATAGAGTAGGTACTACCTGTAATGAGCTATTTATTGAATTAATTAAATTATTGAATTAGAGTTGTCCCATCACGCCACTATTCATACGCCATGATTTTAAATAAATTATCAACGAAAATCCAATATCTAAATTTTTAACTGGTAGTATTAAATCCATTCATATTAGTACAATAATCAATATGATTATATATTCCATTGACCATTCCTACTATGCAATCATTACTTTAAATAGCAACGTACACAGGCAAGAGTGGGGGAGAGGGTGGGGGGTTTCGCGCCCCTTCTAGAAGTGTACATACACAGTGACATCGTGACTCATGGCATCTCTATTATCTGTTATTTGGATCTTATATCTTAAGGATTCATAGAATTACCATAATGCATTCAATAAACGACTAATATATTAATGCTTATATGAAATAGTTAACCATAATTTCATGAAGATGTTTTCCAGTAGTTTACACGTGTGCGTCAGGTACTTGTGTACACTATTCTACACGTCATAACTTATGTATACAGTTGAACTTCCAATGCAGCGGCTACAGCCATACAGTTGTAGCCATAGTAAATAAATAGAAAAGTATACTAAGTTTCGAATTAATTGACGGTGAACTTGATCCATTCTTCAGAAACGATGTAAACAAATGGCGTCGCATAGAGTACTCTCATGTGTTATAAGTATTATAAGGTGAATAATATAAGTGAATAGAGTGTAAAACGTGATAAAAACAATATTATGTAAGTTAATTTCCATGAAAATGCACGTTTAACTGAATAGTAGAACATTTTTTATTTAAAAACAAAATGGAAAATACTTTGTATGACGTCACTCAGAGTATTTTCTGATGTTCCAATATTGTACTTGGTATACTTCTCTATTTATTTACTATGGTTGTAGCCGTCGAAATGCTTTCCAATGCTACGATCGACTGTAGCCGCTCTACTACCGTCAGTTTCACTTAATTACTTAAATTATTAATTAATTAATATATTAATATTAATTAATTAATTTATATTGAAAATTAATGCAATACCAAAGATACCTCAATTCACAGCAAACTTTGTCTGTTATTAACGCTTCATTTATTTACCGTCCACAAATAAAAGGGAGCTGTAAAAATTACTATTAGACGCAGCAGCTCTAGCCGATGGCCTTAAAGGTACGTTTTGCATGCAGCGATCTTCAATCAGCGATCTTCAATCAGCGATCTTCGCCCGGAAATTATCAATAATACACTGCTAAGTTATTATGTAAAGCTTTAACTATCGTATTTGATGTTGATATTTGACCAACATCACTGTTGGTCCTGCTTCATACCCTTTACGAGCTTGCACAATCTCGAGATTTTCGCGCATTTTCAATGAATCTAAAAGCGCATATATTATTGTCGTGACTGTACATATGTATATCGGGTATATGTATGAGAGTCGTAAATGTACGTATACACAAACCCCCCTGTCAGGTTATTGAACAAGCATGAAGTGTGCAGTACAACAAACTAGCGGATACAAAAACTACATTAAACAATTTAATCGAATTAGGGATTGCATCATACTAATAACTAGAAGAAATAGAAAAATAAAAAATGAAAGAAAAAAATTAATTTTAAGGCAGAGGTGATGTTGCATATATACACATACTATTTCACAAATAGAAAAGGAGTGGAGTAAATGATTACACTGAGAAAAATGAATTATCCATTTAACTCTGTGCTTATATTTATTTTTAGACTGATATTTATAAACGACTGTGAAAAAAAAATATTGGTGAAAAAAAAATATTAATTTTGGTCCTCTAGTTCCTTTGAGTCTGAGGTTGACCAATGAGCATGCTTAAATATGTAGATGTATGTGAGTTTGTACAAACAGTTCATTTGGTTGGCTTGAGTGAATGAAATATCGCCCTTGAAAAATTAACGACACCCCTTTTAACTTCCATCACCAGATTAGGACGTCATTCTTGAAATTAAGAAGACGAATGTATGGTTACATTTTAATTAAAAATAAAATAGTTAGATTTTATTAACAATGAGATAATGATTGTAAAATTACTATATGAATATGCCTATATAAACATATTGAAATATATAAAATATTTTAGGTAATGGAATTTTAAAGACTACATTATTGATAGATATACCTACTCATCCAGCATACAGTAAAACTATTACATGCTTATAATTTATTACATTAATAGATTCGGATGATATATTGTAATGAGCTTCATAGTATTAGTTAGGCATGTTGTAATTTGTATTTCTTCCAGTTTTTTGATGAAAAAACTATTCGAATTAGTATTACCTAACGAATGATTGTAGGACATAAGCACCCCCCCCCCCCCAACACACACAAACCCAAGGTACCTAGTTACACTAGTTAGGTACCTAGATACACAAGTTAGGTACCCAGATACATTAGTTAGTCATCTAGATACACTAGTCGGTTACCCCCCTGGGACATAAGTCCTCCCGGTCACCCCTCTCCCCCCTTGTTTTTTAATCCTTATTTACCTAGTTAAAGAAATGAAGAGTTACTTAGATAGAAATAACTGAGAGTAACTACCTAAGCAGGTATAACTGAGAGAAGCTACCTAGATAGAGATAACTTAGAGTAGCTACCTAGATAGAGATAACTGAGAGTAACTACCTAAGCAGCTATAACTGAGAGAAGCTACCTAGATAGAGATAACTGAGAGAAGCTACCTAGCTAGAAATAACTGAGAGTAACTACCTAGCTAGAAATAACTGAGAGTAGCTACCAAGATAGAAATAACTGAGAGAAGTTACCTAGATAGAGATAACTTAGAGTAGCTACCTAGATAGAAATAACTGAGAGTAACTACCTAAGCAGGTATAACTGAGAGAAGCTACCTAGATAGAAATAACTGAGAGTAACTACCTAAGCAGGTATAACTGAGAGAAGCTACCTAGATAGAAATAACTGAGAGTAACTACCTAAGCAGTTATAACTGAGAGAAGCTACCTAGATAGAGATAACTGAGAGACCATACCCTATGACCTACACCCTTGGTTACTTAGGTACACTATAGTTAGTTGCACTAGTTACTTACCTAGGTACACAATCTGCGGGACTATAGAGGTGTCGTGTCCAGGAAGGTATAACGTGCACACACTAGTTACACTGGTAACAATGCCTTTGAGATCTAAAAAAGGAATTGCATTGATTGTCAATAGTTGGATAATAAGGTTAGATATCGATATCTAACCTTCCTTAGTACCAACCATGGAACTTATTACTCTGTTGCACTATACGTACTACCTTCATTGTTTACACTAATTCTTCTGAAACATAAAAACTGTAAACTTTCATGTTCGAAAATAATATAAACTTCATTTTATTCTGTTTTTAAAAATTATTTTCACTATAGCGGTAAATAACACAAATTATTATGACTTATAATTTATAAATAGTTTATTTATTTGTTACACTAAATGAACTATACTTTAATGACCTGGCAGGGGAGTTGGGGGCGGCACGCCCCCCGATATACATATATTTTATGTTTAATCAGTAATGAACTACAAAAGTGTCGAGAAGGATTAAATAATATAAGTAAATAAGGATTAAAAAACATGGGGTTTCGTGACCACTGACCGGGGGGGGTGGGGGGGGGTTATGACCTACACCCCCTGCCATTAACCATAGTGCTACCCTCCCCAGTCCCCCTTAACCCCTCACTTTCCGAGTACTATGGGTATCCGATCCCATAAGTTTTAACTAAAAGACTGTTGTTACTAGGTACCAAGTTACTAAAGTATAGCCGTATAGGGAAAATAACCAAAAATATTGTACCTATCTATAGAGTAAGTACCAAGTTATCGAACGGTTCCAGTTTTACGAACAAGTAAAAAAGGTTATTATGAGTATAGAATAATAATTAAAATATATATTTTACGTGCTCGAAAATGTAACCGTTCGATAACTCGGAACTTACCCTAATTAGTCAGCTATCTAAATTGTACATAACTAATCAATATTCTTATATCAAAATATTTATTTAAATTTAATAACAAATATTTCAATCGAATAATTAAACTAGGTAGTATGAACCATATCATAGGTAAAATGGTCATCACTCATCAGTATAAAATTCACTCAATATATCACAAATCGTCATTCAAATAACAGTCACAATAATACATCTTTTTATCTAGATTTTGATTTTATATATTTCAATAATATTTTTTTACAACGACCATAGTTGTGAAAATGCATTTTCCCCAAATCTGTATATCCCTATATAGTATTATACGCTCAAACATCATCTCACCCCCTCCCTCCCCCTCTATCAGTAGTTTTTAGGTACCTATCGTAATGTTTAACAAATTAATGAGCCTAGAACTGCAAATAAAAGCTATAGTCTATGACTCTATACCATTGTCAAATGGTCTCTGTATTGCTATAACCAAATTATATTCAAATGTTGAACTAACATTTAATTATTATTGGATATGATTATTCTAGAATCTTAAATAACAAATATTTCAATCGAATAATTAAACTAGGTAGTATGATTACAGAGAGAAAAAATAATGTTTTTAACTGTATACTTCTATTTCTTTATAAACTGTTATTTTATTTACAAATATATACTATACATTCGTGTTAACATCTAATGTAATTCATTGCATTAGTTTCTTGTCATTCATAGCTTGAATGTTTGTAAATAGGTTTGTTCTTATACAGTCACTTGGGGTGGACTTGCGTTTTGTAAACCGCTGTCTATCTGTGTATCATATTTACACATTCTACCAAACGTTTGAATTAAACTCATTTGTTTTCTCTTTCTTTTTAATGTAAAAATAGAGTCTTTGAAGGGAGTGTCTCACTAATTTAACTTCCCCCCCCCCCCCCGTAAAAACCCCGCAAAATTCAAATTTTATTAAAATCCCTATTTCTCTCTCATTATTTGACATAGAGACATATGGTTCGTTTCATTTTGTTCAAAAATTTTCACTCTACAATTATTTAATAGTCCTTTCATCAAATTCGCATTCTCAAAAAAAATGATAACATAATTTAAAAAAAATACATTTTTAAATGTGGTTACATTCTCCCATAGACTTTTTTGCACGTTGTGGAATAACATTCCAACTGACCGTAATTCCACGTGAACTAGGATGAAATAATCATAAATCAATAATTTTCTCATATTGATAACCATTTCAAGAAAAAGCAGGAGTATATAGTACTAAACTATATAATATATATTTCAATTTGTTTTCCAAATCTGTATTCTTTAATTTGCTGAATTTCAAATTCAAATATTCCTTTTTGGTATTATTTGTATTTGTAGTTAAGATACTAATTTTTCTGTCAATTAATATCTATTTGTGCAATATATTTTAATCAGATGAAATTTAATGAAATTTGAGATAAATTGATTTAAAAATACCCCCTTCCTAGTGCACGTCCCTACTTCATTCAGGGACGTGAACTAGGAAAGAGCTATTTGTATGTATTTAGGTAAATAAATTTTATGTATAATGGGGATCATAAAATATATTGATAGGCCAATTAAAATGGTGGATTTGGAGATTATTATAGTGGACAATAATATATTATTATGGTGGGCAATAATATAGTATTTTTGGTTGGCCATAAAAGATTATAATGGTTGGCAATGAAACATTTTTTGGATGGGCAATGAATAGAAGATTAGGGTGGGCAATGGAAGATTGTGGTGGGCAATGAAAGATTATGGAGGGTAAAAAAGATTATGGAGGGCAAAAAAAGATTATGGTGGGCAATGAAGGATTATGGTGGGCAATGTAAGATTATGGTGGGTTATGGAAGATTATGGTGGGTTATGGAAGATTATGGTGAGCAATGAAAGATTATAGCGGGTAATGAAAGATTATAGTGGGAAATGAAAGATTATGGTGGGCAATGAAAGATTATAGTGGGAAATGAAGGATTATGGTGGATAATGAAAGATTATGGTTGTCAATGAAATATTATGGTTGGCAATGAAAACGATTTTAACTGTGGACACAAGTATATTTTATCAAACTAATTATTCAAATTTAAAAAGTTCGTAGGTGTAATATTGAAACTACAAATGAATTAATAAATAATATGACACTTGGTATTTAGTAAATACTAGTAGTTATTGATAAATAAATGAATAGGTACAACCATTTTAGAGAGTTGTACTAATCGAAAATATTCAAAATTTATAGCACGTATATATGTATATAATTTATTTAACTAATTGAACACAAAACGGTTTAAATTAACCATTTAATAACTTAGTGTCGCTGCTTATAGCTGGGGATCCTTTGAACTTTAAAGGGAACCGCTGGTCTAACAAGATGGTTTAAGATTTTCGAGTCATGACTAAAGTAATGAACGGAATGTGATAAATGAATGGAGGATAATTTAGAAGACTGAATTTGGCTGAAAGAAACATTTGTTCTTCTTGTTTCTGTGAAGTAGAACGGGGTCTTTCCCAGTACAAAACAACTCTAGTATAGATACAAGGAGATTCATATTCCATTTAACAATAAAGTCAAATTCCACTGTTTGAAATTGAATGTGTATGTTTGAAATTGACTTTCTATTAAAAAAGACTAAAATTGAAACAGCTTTGTTATATTTTGCTTTCTAACGTTAAACATTTCGCAGTAAAAATAAAACTTGAAAACACCTTCGATTTATTGTAAGTTCCATTCAAACCACCAAAGTACAATTACTTGCAAAACATAACTATATTCAGATTAACTTTATTCAAATTCTGTAATTAACTTTTAGCATGTAATATGCACACTATATTGAATAATTTCTGGCATATAAAATGCATATTTCCAATATGCATTTTGGTTCAGCATGTATGCACATTGACTTTTTGCATATTATATGCAGAAATTGGCATATAATATGCTGCATATCGCGTCAAAAATTATGCATTTTTTATGCTGCATATTGTCACAACCCTATTTATAATATTATTATTTAGCGATCGCTTAGTTATAAAAACATTCTTGTATAACATTATGTATGAATAAAATCTAATATTTATTTATATATAATTGGTTTGATGTAAAAAAGTGGTACAATAACAAACATTCGGTTAATCTTACTGAGAATTTGTATGTTCCTAGTAATTTACCGAATTGTGTTATCTTAAGAACACGCTGCGCGCTTTTAGGATATTTGAAAGTCTGCGACAATTTCGAGGTATGAACAGGGCTAACACTGATGGATGATATAAGTAATTTATGCATTTAATTGGCTCATTCTATCAAAATATGATAGTTAAAACTATACATAATATCTTGGATATTAAAATAAACAGGTTTCCTCTTCAGAATTCGTCAATACCGCTGATTCCTTCATTTTATTTATTATGAAATCCAATGGTAATTTATGTGTATTGGGGGGGGGGGGGGGCGTGAAACATACCTCCCACCATCCTGCCATGTCATTAATCAGTCATGAAGTGTGCAGTACAACAAACTAGCGGATACAACAAACTACATTCCATTTACTTTTAGATTTTCAAAGTTATTGCCTTATATCTCTTTTCATCTTTGCTGATTTTTTTCAAAAAATATAAATGATAATTATTTTGAAATTCTCAACATAAATGGCAGTTATGTAGTTTGTTGTATCCGCTAGTTTGTTGCATTGCACACTTCATGATTGTTTAATAACCTGTGGGGAGGGGGGTTCGGGGGGGGGGGGGGCGGTACGTCCTGCTTTACTCATACACTAGTTTCGATTTCATAAAGCATAAAATGAAGGTTTTAACTCACGCTCGGCATTAGTGGATTAAAGATATTTTAAAAGGCGCAGCTCATTCTCAAGATTGTACAAATCGGTAAATTGCTCGGAACATATACTTGTTGATCAATTAACTCAATATATCATGTTTTATCAAATTCTAACCTTTTTTTTAAAACCTATGTACGCACTAAATATTTCATAAATTTTAAACTTCTTAAATTTCCAACCCTAATAACTACTTTATACCTATCATATATAATTATATTTAAAGAAATCCAAATACCCATTGTGAAATTCACCTTATCTGATTTGTATATTTTTTATTTCAGCTTGAAGATATTACAGAGCAACGCCTGTACTTACTACAAAACAATGTACTGTTGCAAGAAGCTAAGATGTCCAAAAATTTAGAATCACTCATCATAGAAGATTCCAAGCCATTGGGAGAAAGAACTCAGAGGAAATTCGACAGGTTGCTGCCTCTAATACTCTGCAAAATATTCAAGAAATGTTTAAAATTAAAGCAAGTTCAGTGCAGAATCAACAAAGAAGAAAAAGTTAAATTTTCAACTAAAGAAAATGACTTGTTTGTCAACACGTATCCTTTAAAGTCAAAATATTTTACGAAAAAGGTCAACCGTTTCCCTGATAAATTTAAGGAGATAAATCACTTTGGTTCGCAGACTTTGGTACCAGCATGTCTTAGTAGTTCAAGTGATGTAGTGGAAGAGCTCCGATGTCAACATTTCACTGTCAATACCAAGATTTTACCAATTCTCAAGAAGTGCAAGAAATTGAATTTTATTAGTGTATCCGGTTCATGCCACGTGGAACCTGAAATGGAACTGATGGATTTTCCGAAATTGAAACTTCAAACCTTGAGGTGTTTACCTAGTTCTGTAATGCCTAATCTATTTCATAATCATCCTAAACTGCTGAATATGTTCATGGTAGATTCTTTAGCAGAGCTAAGTATCATTGATCATGTTTTGGCTGGTTACGAAGCTATTGTTTTGAAGAAATGCAAGAATCTTGAATCACTCCATATTCAAATAGGAAGTGATTACTCTCTTTCTGACGAAGAAAGAACCAACTTATTGAAGAATATTGTGACTCTTTTGAAACAATCTTCCACAATGAAAAGTGTTCATGTAGAAATATAGGACAGAGATACATCAATAATTTTAGAGAGGAAATTATTCCTCTAGTTCGACAATATAAGTTGATGATGTAACCTTTTATAGTCATTCTTATTTTGGAAATTCTGCTTCGAGATCAATAATTATTAAACCATAATAATGTTGCACAATAGTTTCTTTTTTGTTCTAGAAATATTTCCCTTAACATAATTTTATAGAAAAATTTACGTTTATTGGGGAACTTAGCGAATATGGAGCTTGAAAATCGTGATGTAAAATATAGTGTTTTATTTACCCGAAAATAATACATTTATTAGATCCTGTTTGTTTTTTTCTAAAAATTGAGTAATTCTGTTTTATTTGAATGTTTAGTTAATAAAATAGTTTTGAATTCAATTATTACTCTTTGCATTTATATGTGTATTAGTATTAGTTTATCCCCTGATTTATATATAAACTCCATATAATATTTAATACGCACAATATCATGTTCTTCTCAATACAGGGAATATGTTTCGATACATTAGTGCTAAAATACCATTTACTAAAATGTTATCACTGCCCACTACAATATTCTTTGTTTTTTCCAGTCCAAACCTAATACACAATCTTCTAAAAAAATCACACGAAAATCCAAGATGTTTGGTTGGTTCTACAATTTCGGACACGTCAGAAAAGAAAATATTATAATTATTATTTAACTAATTGGTATCATGGATAATAATTGAAATGAAACTTAAATAATGATTATTATATAATAGAGATTTTATCATTTTCTCGTGTTCGAAAATATGGAACCGTGCACTAACACGGAACTTACCCTAAAATGGGACATGTTCAATTTCTGAACCAATTGCTTCTATTAACCTCATCTGGATTATAATTTTGATATTTTTTAGTTACCGTGAAATAATCACAAAAAGTGTCTCCGTTTTCTATGTCTACGAACGGTTCTTATTTCGAAACATGACTCGAAATAAGTACCACTTTTACTAAAGTGAGTTGTACTTAAAGCGAGGCTTGCCTGTACCATCGGTCTGAAGAGAGGAATATTATTCTTTGAACTCGAGTACATAATTTATTCATGTTTTACTCAGTTCTTATTTAATTATTTTTCTTAATTACTTTTTACAATTAGATAAATAGTTTATTATTTTCATTTCAGATATTCCAGTTTTAACTATATTTCATTTATTAAAAAATATTCGAAATACTGGTAAAATGTTTATAATTATAAATTACTAGAGATTAATTCTGAGATATAGAAATCTTTAATTTCTCAATTACTTAATTAAATATATGGTATTTGATGATAATTGAATACTTCAATATATCGCTCAATAGCGAGAACAGTGGCCTAACTCCAAAAGAACTATTGTTCAGGAAAGGCATTTTGATACTTGTAATGTACTTACATTTAATGCGTCCACGGACAATTCGTCCACGAAATGCATTTTTTGTAATACAGCAAAACCTCGTAGTAGACCAGAGTTACGTTCCTAGTTTGTTTGGTCTAGTGAGAAACTCACTTTATTAGTTACCTACTAGACCAGTGGTTCTCAGACTCTCATTTCTCACGAACCTAAACTAAAAATTACTAAATAACCACGGACCACCTTTCACATGTATAACATAGAGTGTCTATACTTCAGCAAATGAATATAAATTGATAAATATAAGGTGTAGTGCAATATTAGGCAATTATGGAAGATATATCATAAGTTGTAACAATTGGAAATATTTAAATATCCAAATATTGTGCAATAGTGGGTAGAAAATTCACAACAAATGATGAACAATTCGGATCCTTTTCGTAACTAGTTAGTAGTTACACTACTTACTACACATAGTAATGACATAAACATTATGATTTTTATATGTAAAATAATTATTCATTGAATTGCGAATCAAATATGTAATGAAATTATATTATGGTTTAATTATAATATAATAATTAAGTCTATCATAGAAAATGCATTGGAGAAGGGTGACTACGCTACTATTTCAACATCACCAATAATTGAAGGATATCATATCAATGAATACAATTTAAACCTACTTTTTATAATAGTCCGTGTTGTTCTTTACTTTTTATTTTCTTTGTATGTATCTCATAGAAAACTAATAAAAGGGGAATATTATTTGCTATTATTCCTTGTTACATATATAAGTTTATACCGTGTATACATGTAATATAACATTTACATAAGTATTTTTCTACTTAAAAATAATAAATTACTTTGCAGGACAACCTCGATTATAAGAGGAGACTATATAACTACTTAAAATAGTCGAAAAATCCACGAACCAAAAGAAGGTTCGCCATGAACCGACCTCTGGTTCATGAGTTCACAGCGGACCACTCTGGGAAACCCTGTACTAGACCAACATCGTTTTCTTCAAAAAGTAAAGAGGTGACTTTAACATTTCGATAGCTCTATTTGTTTATGATAACTTTAATGCCAAATCAATGGTGACTAACATACCAATTTTGAAGGGAACAAATTTAGAAACAGTAAGAATTTTCTTGCTTCAATTAAAATGAATATAATATTTTTTCAATCAAATTATAATTTTATGAAATTATAATAGTCTTCACTGTATATTGTTTTCTATAACTTTTCACATAATTTTTTTAGCACAGACTCTACCATCAAATCTGAAACCAATTCTGCCATATGTTTTATCTTTAAAACAGCATAAATAAATATAATACATCATTCAAATTAGAGATATATCTTTAAAACAGTATTGTAATTATTACTCCTTGTAATATTTACACTAGAATAACTGTCAGGTGACAAAAATTGTGTTTTGTCTGGTACGAGGTTTTTTCCAGTTCAGTTACAAAAATTTTTGGTCTACTAGGAGGTTTGTCTACTAGGAGGTGTGTCTACTAGGAGGTTTGTCTACTAGGAGGTTTGTCTACTAGGAGGTTTGTCTACTAGGAGGTTTGTCTACTAGGAGGTGTGTCTACTAGGAGGTTTGTCTACTAGGAGGTTTGTCTACTAGGAGGTTCGTCTACTAGGAGGTGTGTCTACTAGGAGGTTTGTCTTCTAGGAGGTTTGTCTACTAGGAGGTTTGTCTACTAGTAGGTTTGTCTACTAGTAGGCTGGTCTAGTAAGAACTTTTGTTGTATATGTATAATGTGTAGAAATTTTACAGTATACATTATTTATATATTTTCTGCAATATAAACGTAGAAAAGACCCTTTGTTGATGGTAATTAAAAGTTTATGGTCTTTGCCTTAATTCTTATTGCAGTCTTCTGCTCCTGCTGGCCGGCAAGAGTAAAATAATTAAACTGAATACTTTTTATGAAGATTTACCGACAGGCCCCGCATTTATTACACCAATGTCATATGAAATCTGTCATAATTGCTAGGCATGTCTCGATGTTATTACAGTACATAAACATAGAAAACGGAGACATTTTTTGTGGTGTTTATTTAACGTTAACTACAATAATCATCAATAGTATATATCAGATTAGGTCTTTCTCCCACATGAGCAATATCGCTCATTTGCTACAACAACGTCATAAACACAAAATAATGTATTTTAGAATTATCCATATAGACGTATATAGCTAAATTTTAAAGTACAGATTAGTTTGGTAGAATTTCTTAATGTAGCTAAACAATTGACCGCTAGAGAGCCTACATGTCCTAACGATATACATTTAAATGTACCAAAATTACATGGACTAAAATGCCTCTCCTGAAAAACAGCTTTTTTGAATTAATGACAGTCTTATCGCAAATAAGCGATATGATAATAGAGTTCTTGAGTAAATAATAATTTAATTCATAAATAAATGATAATTGAACACATTGATTTATCACTATTCAATATATAAATTTATTGTTATTCAACTCATTAATACATTAAAGTTGACTATCAATAAATGATATTAATTATGACTATTCTTTGGTTATTTTACTATGCATTAGAGGTAAATTCTTTTTAATATTTCACTTCATGTCAATTATTTATTAGTTACCTTTTTATAATAGTGTTTTTTCTTTCAGATTTTTTTCACGAGTTCACGATTTGAAAAGTACCTTGACGGTGAATTGCCTTTTGTACATTCTTCTTTGTTGATTAAGGTGAGTTATAGTAATGTCTTTACTTCCCTAAAATGAATTATTTAGTTTATAATTTATAGTACATATCCTTTAAATCTGCCTAACTAAATATACTTTATTATAACAGAATAAAATAATAAAATCATTAAGAGGCAGGAATCTATTCCAGTTTCGTAGTGGTGTTAGTTGTACTTTTCTCGTTTACCGGGTGGTAGGTACATCTAAAGTTAGAAATTAGAAAGTTAAATTGTTATTCATCAGAATATTGTTAGTGATATTAACCTACATTCTAGAATATTGCTATTATTTAATATAAGTCTGTTTCATATTCTGAAATGGTTAACTATTCAGAATAATCTATTGTAAAAATATTTAAGTTTCATTTCAATGTTATTCATGAATCCGAAGAATGGACTTTTTGTCATTATTTGATATGCGGTATAACTTTATATGACTAAATTTTCCTATCTAACTAAGAACATGAACAAAGTAACCTTTTCGTGGAGAAGATGTGTACTAATAGTGGCACAGATCAGTGTGTGGTGTACCGTATATGTACACTGAGCACTCAAGTAGTAGTTATTGGTAATAGGTAGTAGTTATTGGTAATAGGTAGTAGTTATTGGTAATAGGTAGTAGTTATTGGTAATAGGTAGTAGTTACTGGTAATAGGTAGTAGTTATTGGTAATAGGTAGTAGTTATTGGCAATAGGTAGTAGTTATTGGTAATAGGTAGTAGTTATTGGTAATAGGTAGTAGTTATTGGCAATAGGTAGTAGTTATTGGTAATAGGTAGTAGTTATTGGTAATAGGTAGTAGTTATTGGTAATAGGTAGTAGTTATTGGTAATAGG
>CANNZV010001975.1:0-119569 GCA_947561585.1 Caprella mutica
CTACGCCACCCTGGGCGTCGTCAGTCCCATGGTCTTCCTGGACAAGACGTTCTGGACAGAGACCAAGCCCATTTACCCTCTCATCCAAAGCCTAGCAGAAGGCCACCTCTACGGCAAACTCCTAGGACTAGCAGACACCGCAGACGAAGCCGTCGCCCTCATTCAAGAACTCGGCCCCAGGGAACCAGAAGAATCTCCCGACTGGCACTTCTGCCGTGCCCACTGCGAAATAGACGAGGATTCGGCATGATCATCCCAGATTTCCAACCTTTTGAGGGTGAGCATTGCGAAACCGTTGCTCTAGGAAATCTGATAAGCATCAAGGGCTGGAGCTATCCGAGCCCATGCTATTCGGGGTAGGCGCAGGTCTCGGCTTCATTTACTGGAAGATGAAGACCATGCCTCTGCCCTTCCTCGGCGGAAGAACCAAACAACTCTCACAGAACATTTGCGAGAACTTAGGTATTTCGTTAAACCAAAGAGAGACCGCTTCGCTCGCGAAAGCCTGGACGAATGTGACCGAACATTTGGACCGTGGTACTCCGGTCGCCTTACAGCTTGATTGCTTCCATCTGGACTACTTCACAAAGAAGATTCATTTCGCCGGACATCATGTGTCAATGTATGGCTATGACTCCACGGATGCCTACCTGGTAGACACTCGCCCCCAAGGATCAGCCGTCACAACATCCCTAGAGAATCTCGCAAGGGCTCGCAGCGAGAAGGGGCCGATGTCTGCCAGGAACAAGTCTATCACTGTTTCTTTCAACGTAGCCGATATCGATATCCGATCTGCCATTCTGAAAGGGATCACTGCCAATGCTCAGGAATTTCTCAATCCACCTATCAAGAATCTAGGCTACAAAGGCATCAAGAAGACGAGTTCAGAAATACGGAAATGGTATACCACAAGCACTGACCTGCGCGGCGACTTCTCACTAACCGCCATGATGATGGAGAAAGCAGGAACAGGTGGCGCGCTATTCCGAAATCTCTATCGGGACTTCCTAGAAGAAGCCCATCAGCTTCTTGGATTAGATTGTCTAAAAGAAGGACACGAACGTTTCTCTTCTATCGCCTCAAAATGGACTGAAGTGTCTGCCCTCTTTGCACAAGTCGCCGACACGGAATCTACTGAACCGCTAGACGCAGCCTCAGAACTTCTAGCAGAATTATCAGAACTTGAACGGACCATCATGCAGCAGCTAACTGATGCCATCTCAGATCAGCGCCCGTAGAACACGACACGCTGTTCTTCCGGACTGAGTTGGCTCATCACCACCGTCAGTTTGTTAGCATACCGACGATAATTGTCCGGCGCTTCTGTGACGTCTTCACCGTTCGATTCCGCAGCCTCCACCACATGCTTCAACAGGAATGAAGCGGATTGAGAATCATTGGAAATGGTGGGCACAGGAGCACCGTTATTGACCAATGCAGATTGATTTCCCCCACCACCGCCGCCTCCAAACCAGGCCTCCAGAAGATCTCCCAGCCAACCGCCATAAGAGTTTGAAGCCGTTGAGAACAGAACGGTAAGCGCCAGGATACTCGGCAACAAACGCTGCAGAATCCCAGATCGACTTCCGTGAAAACTCGTCCTCATGACCTCAATAACGCACATGTAGGAACCACAGCATTATTTATATGCAGTAGTTATGGTAAATATTAAGCTGCTCTTGATCAAGGATCCGCCAGACTTAGATCCAAGACGTGCACCTGAGAATATTCTCAACCACGAACAAACTTCGCTGCTCCACTAGAGCCCTACCATGCGCCTCACACCCTTTCACATCGCTATCCCTGTTCGAGACATTCCTGAAACTCGGAACCTTTATTCCTCACTCCTCGGCTGCGAGGAAGGGCGGAGCGACGAGACCTGGGTCGACTTCAATCTGTATGACCACCAGTTTGTATGCCATCTCGATCCAAACATTGGCAAAGAAGGGCAGTTAACACTACATTACAACCCCGTAGACGAGCACAGCGTTCCTATCCCCCACTACGGCGTCATTCTAGAAATGAGTGCTTGGGAGACCCTGGCCGCGAGACTCAAGGATCACGGAGTCGAGTTCATCATCGAACCTTACATTCGCTTTAAAGGACAAGCAGGAGAACAAGCCACCATGTTCTTCATGGACCCCTCTGGTAATGCGCTAGAATTCAAAGCCTTCCAAGACATGGGGCAAGTGTTCACTACTTAAGTGCTATGAAAACCAAATTTGAATGGCCCGATAATCCTCAGGATGTAGCACTACGCCGCTGCCAACATCTCTCGCAATGTGGCGACACTACTAGAAGTGTCTGTGGTTGGATGGTCTTTGATCGCGTGACGTTGATTGTCGATATTTCTCCACAAGGCGAAACCATAGAGATTGATGCGCTATCCTGTCGCAGTTGTGGAACACTCCAACCCGATGGGATTCCTTCAGAGCTGATAGAAAGACTCACTGAACTAAGGCAGTAAGTGAAAGGACGACAACGGTTCGCCCTTTGTGTTGGCCTCCTACTGCTCCTCGTGAGTACTTGGATGGCCTTTCGGCCTGATGCCAATACCGTGCGGATTCCCGGCTTTGGTCTGGCTGACCGAGCGGAACCAAACGGCACGGATGCCACGTCTGGGTTGGTCTTGCAACGAGAGCCTCTCTCCGCAGAGGCCCAGCGGCGTCGACTTTTAGCGATCGACGATCCTGGTGATTTCTACACCGCGATCTTTGAAGTCCTCTTGTGGAAAGACACCGATTCGCTCACGCCAATAGAGCGGAAAGTATGGGCATGCCAGAAGGTGATCAGTGATTGTGATAACGGAGGTGCCACGACCATGCTCTACAACGCTCCGGAAGAACGTGTAGCCTTCTGCCAGGAAATAGCCACTTACTGTCGCGAACTCGGTGCAGATAAATCGAGGCAAACGTTCGAAGTCTTTGCTAGTCGCATGGCTGCCGTCGAGCAAACGGATACGAGCCAGGTGCCGACCTGGGGCGCCTATCTAGATAAGGCAGATGTGGATGGCACACTGGATCCACTAATGAACGCTTACGATCCCAATGACGATCTCTTCATCCCGTTACTCGACTTCACCTTCGCACAGAAAGACGCCTTGGCTAGTCAGCCCTAGCTGAGTGCTGCTCTTGTGCGCTCGACTAGGGTATTGTCAGGCTCTTTCGAACCTCGAAGGTTGAAGACACTGGCAGCCAAGAAGGATTCGCGGAGGCCCGAAGAGATCTGATAGTAGTCTTCTAGGACGGCTGAGGTGAACTTGTAATCGTGTGCGTTGTTGCCTTTGAGGAAGAGCATGCGGCGAGCGTTGTCGATGAAATCAGTCGCATGTGAAGCGTCGCGGCGGCAGTAGGTGAGGATCTTGCGGGCTGCGCGGTGACGGTCTTCGGTCACATCCGTGAAGATGCTTTCGAGTGCCTCCCCTGAATCGCTGGGAAGTTCGATCGACTCTAGCAGATGAATACGTT
The DNA here is from genome assembly GCA_947561585.1 of Caprella mutica. NCBI lineage: Eukaryota > Metazoa > Arthropoda > Malacostraca > Amphipoda > Caprellidae > Caprella > Caprella mutica. The sequence continues at coordinate 3,468 of CANNZV010001975.1, forward strand.
CCTTCTTCTCTTCAAGGTTCTTGGGATCACTTCGGAACATCGTTAAGAAAGCGGTGAATTGGAGCAAGAGGAGACGGCGGGTTTCATCCTGGCTGCATGCTTGGTAAGTGTAGTGCATCGCGTTAGCCGAAGTGACGGCGTGCAGGGCGACGATACCAGGTGTGCGCATGAGCAATTCACTAGCAAACTGGAAGCCAGCATCCCACACAGAAGCGGGCGCGAGCCCTTTCTTGAGGTGATCTACCACGCTCTTACAAGCGTCTTCAGGAGAAGCTTGGCGGAACATTTCTAACAAATCATTCACAGCAGTCACGCTCGGTTTCCCGTTCTGCCAATCTTGAGGGATCTCTCGTTGAAGAAGTTGATTCTGACGCCATGGCCGGTCTGCTACTGAATCACGTTTGGCTGGATTCGTGCCTTCATGTGCTAGCAATGCATATGTGAGAGAACGCAAGATCGGCTCCCCGTGTTGCCAACCAATGTTCTGCAAGGTGCGGAAAGCATTGGCCACAAAGATTGCTTTGTGGCCAATATCGCGAAAGTCTCGCGAGCCGTATCTAGCAAAGATCTCGAATAATTCCCCTGCACTGCCCGAGCGAGCGAGCCCGACGATGGCAGCATCAGCCGCTACTTCATCCCAATTGTCCATGGCACTGACAAAGGCTTGGCGAGCGAGATGAGCAGAAGGAACATCCGCCTCCTTCACAGGTCCCATGGTCCAGTTATTCTGGGCGATGTCTTCAGCTTCCGCCTTCTTGTAATAATCTAAGGCCCAGAAGATAGGCAGCCAACGGTCTCGATCTGGCGAGGCCATGCTCGCTAGATGGGCCGAGTTGACGACGAGGACCGCATGGAACTTAAAACCGACGGGACGTGGCTGGACATTGCGGACGCCTGCTAGAAGCAAGGCAGCCAAGGTTTGCTGGTAGCTCCATTTCCCAGACTTCACCCGTGCGCCGACCTCTTCCAGAAGGCGTTCGCGAGGTGTCTTTTCCAGGAACTGAACTAAAGGCTCCATTTCTCCACCAAGCTTGACCATGTCTGGAGAGACGATCGTTTCGGCAGCTGAAACTTGATCTAATCCGTGTAAGAATGAGAAATTCCCTAACAAACAAGCGGCAGAACCGCTGGAGCGTGTGAGAAATCGGCGACGGTTGAAGTGTGCTCCTGGCATAGCCATGAACGAAGGTAGCGAGGATGACTAGGCATCGGCAACCCTGAACGCGTATCGCCTCTTGAAATGGCACAGAATCAGCCAAGGCTCGTGGGTGCTTCCTGACCTCACTTCTCCTCCACGACGACGCCTACTTGGATGGCTTCTTACCATCTATTGGATTGCGCTCTTTACCGGCACGCACATGCCGATCTCATCCGGCGCGATGCCAGGAGGTTCAGACAAGGTGATTCATTTCCTGGCCTATGCGGGCTTAGCCAGCCTGCTCGGGTTCTATCGCGGACCCGCTCGTTGGCGAAGTAGCTTCGCTATCATCGCGATCTTTGCCGTGATCGATGAGCTGCTGCAGATTCCAGTGGGACGTTCCTGCGATGTGGCCGATGGCGTGGCCGATTGGCTGGGTGCAGCCGCCGGTGGCGTCCTCGCTTGGAAACTTAGGCCGAGGTCGAGTTAGTCGCGTCCGTAGAACACTTCGTGTTGTTCCGCTGGAGTGAGCTGACTTAGAACCGTCGTCAAACGCATGGCATAGGCGACATAGGTTTGGAGGGCGGCACCTTGATCCGTGCCGTGGATGATGAATGCGTCATTAGCAATCCGCTGCGTGATGAACTGAGCTGAAGAAGAATCGTCCGCAATCTCTGGAACAGGGTTGCCGTCGTTGATCTCACCATTGCTATTTCCATTCGAGTTTCCGTTGCTGTTTCCATTCGAGTTTCCGTTGCTGTTTCCATTCGAGTTTCCGTTGCCAGCGTAACTGCAAAGCTCCGTCAGACCGAGGCAACAGAGTATCAATGCAAACGCGATCCAGTGAGAATAAGTTATTGGCTTCATGCACTGAGTGAACGTTCTTTAGCTGGAGACCATTCCGGATGGCACTGCGCGACCTCACTTAGAAGAGCAGTGAAAAACACATAAACGAATAAGGACGTCCCTATCATTTCTAGCACTTCTTCAGCAATCATGAGCTGAGTGATGCGGGGAGAAACAGACTCGTTTATCGTTCGAGTCATCATCGACCATCCTTCAACGAAATCGAAGCTTTGAGATAGCGCGTAGCATAAGAGTCCTAGAATGACTGCTAACTTCTGAGGCAACGTCTTCGCAATATCCGCTCTGACCGACCACAATGTGACTCCAAGTCCGACAGCGAACCAGGGTAAAAGAATGACGTGCCACGGATAGCTAGGGTAGTTCAACGGAGCGATGAGTTCCAGAGAGACGACCGCATTTACACGCTCATGGACAGAGGCGATATCGTCTATAGCGAAGACACTAAAGACTACCATCACACTCAGCCACCCTATCCATCGCTTCTTGCTTCCGTTGTCCCTGCGAATGACATACGAGAGCACGCCCGCCATGAGGCCAGCTACTAGCGCTTGTGCTGCTGAAAAGGCATTCGGAATGGTTGCTTCACGAGTCAGATCGAAGGCAAGCCCGACGACGCGAACACTGGGGCTTTCATGACCAGCAAGACGAAAGTGAAGCAAGACGAGCCAAGCTTGAACGAAGAGCGCGCAAAGCGTTAGTTTCGCCGCCATAGACAAGTCGCCACGTTTGGCGGGTACCTCTACGACCGTGGTATCGAGAGATGCGCTCATAGCTCTTCGTCTCCGTTAGAGTTATACCCAAGCTGGAGAACCTCGAGATTAAAGAGGATCTCCATGAAGATGGCAGCCGCCTCGATGTCCTCATCGGAAATTTCACCAATAGAGAATTCCTTCCCCTGCATTTCCCCATCCGGAACAACGATACCACGCCGAAGAAGACGTGACGTAGCCTCAGCACCGCCCAGGGATTCAGGAAGAACATGGGCCACTCCGATAGCTGAGAGTTGACTAGAAACCCCAACGGTATGCTGAGCGTTCCGTTTGGCCACGCTCTTCTGGCCCACAGAAATGAAGTTTGTGATCAGCGGTACTGAGATCAGGGTAAGAACTCCGATGATCGCAATCACAATGAGCATCTCGACAAGGCTAAAGCCACGTCGCGATCTCAGAGATGTGCTGCTTTCGAAGGAAGACATTGAGCGAGATATACATAAGCGATAAACTTTGAAATTATAGAAATTATAGATTAATGATTTCAACTAATGTTCCGGATGCTACTCCATCCCCAGTTTCTAGTCAGTTTCGCAAAGACGCTGCGCAATTGTGAACGGTCTTCTCACAGAAGATTGATTTCTAACATTACCCTGCGGGTAACGACGTTGCTTTGTCTTTTAGGCATCTCGTTCCCGGGATTTCTCTCAGGAACAGAGGCTATTCGCTTTGCTAACCTTTCAGCTGATGACGAGCTTCCACTGGGTGGTGTCTTCAGTTTAACTCAAGATACTGCCGGATTCGTCTGGTTTGGGACCGCAGATGGGATCCGACGATTTGACGGTTACGAAATCACTCCCTTCGGCGTGAACCCTGAGCACGTCCATTCTGGTGGCCCCAACATGGTAGTGAAAGAGATCCTCAAAGTGAGTCAGACAGACTACCTGATCAACACATCCAAGGGCTTGAGGCACTTTAGCTTTGTGGAAGAGGATCGTGGATTCGCTCCGCTGGTCTTCAACCAGTCGCTCGTGCCGAGCGCGATGGTGAGTCTGCCAGAAAGCGGAGGAGTGCTTATCGGAACGAATCAAGGGCTCTACAAGTGGACATCTTCTGCAGGGCCTTCGCTAGTGTGTGCTGATCTGCCTATCACCAGCCTGGCCTTACCAGGCGATGGCGCAACTGTGATGATAGGGACCGCGAATGGAGCCGTGCTACGATGGGACCATCAAGACGCTGGTGCACCAAAGCTTTGGTGGTCATGCCAGAGCTCGATCAGTGCTATACAGGCGTCGAACCCTGACCAAGTTTGGATAGGCACATCGGAGCAAGGGCTCTTTCAAGTGAAGGCCGGTAAGACTATTTCTCATTTCACAGACCACCAAGATGCTTCCACTAGGATTCCTAGCAATCGCATCACGTGCCTCTTAGAAGACAACCTCCAACAACTTTGGATTGGAACCAAACGTGGCCTTAGCTGCTACCAGTCCAATATCGGTAGCATCGTAACCTATCAGCACAACCCCTCTGATGACCGATCCCTGGGCAGCAGCGAGGTTCAAAGCTTGTTCGAAGATCAGCTGAATGTCCTCTGGGTTGGTCACCGTGCTGGGGTGAGCCGTTTCGGTCTTGGCGAAACATGGTTCTCACAGTATCGTCATCAGCTCGGGAATGAGCGTTCCTTGGGTCACGATGCGGTCTACGGTCTCGCTACGACCAAGGATGATACCTTGTGGGTAGGCACCGGAGGTGGCTTGTTTGCCTACGAAAAGAAGGAAGGCGGCAGGGTCCGCATCCTCGGTGAGAGCACCTGGGAGAGACACTCTTGGAATGTGTCGAAACTGATCACCGACCGCCATGATACTTTATGGATCGGCACCTGGCATGATGGATTGAAACGATGGGACCCAAAGAGCAGACAACTTGCGAGCTACACAGCCTCAACGGGAGACGAAAGTCTTCCTCACAACTCAATCACGGCTCTGGCCGTTGGCGCACGAGACCATCTCTGGGTGGGCACCCGTGACGGACTCGCTTATGGGCAACCGGACGTGGGTTTTCGTACATTCCGGCACATTCCAGGCAATCCTGATACGCTGCATAACAATAACATAACCGCCTTAATGGCTTCAAACGACGCACCACTCCATGTCGCAACGGAGTATAGTGGTGTGCAAGTTTACCACAGCGAAGACGAGCGGTTCTATGACCTGCATCCCGAGTTGAGAACGGTCACCGTGTCTGTCATGAAGCTAGATGAAGAGCGGAAACTTTGGTTAGGCACCCGCACTAAAGGAGTCTTCGTCTACGACGTCAATACTTCAACGCTGGCTCACTATCATGTCAGTAATTCAGACCTCCCCGACAATGAGATTCACGGAATCCTAATAGACACAGAAGGAGCCGTTTGGCTGACCACGGGTCACGGCCTGGCACGCCGACTGCCAAATGGAACCATGCGAACCTTCGACACGGACGATGGTCTCGCCTCCATGTCATTTCACCCACACGCTTTCGCTAAAGACGCCAGCGGCCACCTCTTCTTCGGCGGAAATCAGGGCTTTGCTGAGATCGATATCAAAACACTGCCAGCAAACAAAGTGGCTCAGCTAACAGTTTTTACGAGTCTCCATGTAAATGGTGAGAAGGTGCATCATTCCAAGGACAATCCTTACTTAAAAACGTCGCTAGGACTCACAAAGACAATCCCCTTACGTTTCGATCAGCGCAGCCGTATCTCGCTCAAGGTCGGAACCTTGGACTACACGCTTCCGGCGCGTAGTCATTTCCGCTACCGCCTTCATCCTTTGGAAAATGCGTGGACCACCGCAGACAAAGACCGAACCGCTACGTACACCGGCCTCCCTCCCGGCAAATATACCCTGAAGGCCCAGTCGTCCCTGGATGGCGAGCACTGGAATGAGAACAGCGCGGAGATCGGGATCAAAGTCTCACCGCCATGGTACCGCACGTGGTGGAGTTTGCTAGGCGGCGCTCTAGGATCGATTGGCTTCATCCACCGACTGTCGACGGTTCGGCATCGCCGTGTGCTCCGCCAGCAGGAAGTTCTAGAGAATGAACGCAATCGCGCAGAGGCAGCCTTGGCTGACGAACTGCAGCGCGCTACGGTGCTCAGCTCGACTGCCGATCCCACACGAAGTGACGCTGAGAGTTTCGAGCGCTATGGCGATACGTTAGAGAAGATCACAAGTTACTTTGGTGCTGCCTACGGCGCCATTTACCAAACCCAGCCTAATACGGATGGTCTAGCACTCGTCGGACAAAAGACCACTGCCGACCAAGAGTTCGAAGGACTCGGCCAACTCTCAGCGAGCCTGCCTCTGCTAAAGCAGGTCCTCACCACAGGAGCATCCACAGTGGTTTCAGATATCAGCTTAGATCAACGCCTGGGATCATGGGAAGTGTCTCTCTTATCCGCAGGATTGGAAGCGCTGCTAATTCTGCGGACGGAGGACCGTGGGCAATGCAATGGACTGGTGATCATCGGAGCCTCCCGTCCCACACTTTGGCGAGTGGAAGATATCAAGCTCATGGAAACGGTCGCTGCACAGATCGGTCGTGCCATGGCCCACCACAAACTACTCATTGCGGAACAGCGAAATAAGTTGGTGCTAGAAAAGGCCCGTCAAGTGGCCGAATCCGCAAACCAAGCGAAGAGCGATTTCCTAGCCAAGATGACCCACGAGCTTCGCACGCCGCTGAACTCAATCATCGGCTTCACCCAACTTCTGCAAGAAGATAGCAGCATCGCCACTGATCACCGTCGCACCATCGGCATCATCAACTCCAGCGGAAATCATCTTCTGGAAACCGTGAATGGCATTCTCGATATGTCGAAGATCGAGCAAGGCCAAGTCGAGATCAATGCCGAGGCGTTCGATCTAGAGCCCTTCATCAAAGAAGTGCTCATCATGATGAGAGGGCGCGCTGAAGACTCCAACCTCACACTGACCGAATCTCGCTCCACCGCACTGCCCAGTAGGATCGCAGCAGACAAGGTCAAGCTGCGGCAGGTCCTCATTAACTTCATCGGCAACGCCATTAAGTTTACCGAAACGGGCGGCATCACGCTTCGCATCAAGTCCTTGGGGCCTGAAAAGAGTGTCGAACCAAGAGACTACAAGCACCCGCTTCGTCTTCAATTCGAAGTAATCGATACTGGCTGTGGCATCGACCAGGATGAGATTGAGAAGCTCTTCCAGAAGTTCTCTCAGACAGCTTCTGGCAAACAGTCTGGCCAGGGCACCGGTCTTGGTCTCACCATCAGTAAGAGCTTTATTCAGCTCATGGGCGGCAACGTATCCGTAGAGAGTGAACGCCACCAGGGCACGACCTTCATGTTCGATATGCTCTGTGATGAACTACCTCTATCAAATACACCCACACCTAAGCGGAAGGGCATCGATGGCGTCCCACAACTCGCTCAAGGCAGCAAATCCTTGCGTATCCTCATCGCAGAAGATCAGTTACCTAACAGGATCTTACTGAATACACTCCTGACAAAAGCTGGCTTCGAAGTCATAGAAGCGGAGAATGGCAAGCAAGTCGTTGAGAAATGGCGCGAAACAAAGCCAGATCTTATCTTCATGGACAATGACATGCCCTTCATGACGGGTCTTGAGGCTACGAAACTCATTATCGGGGAAGCTCCTACAGAAGAACCCCCAGCCATCATCTTCCTCTCCGCCTACGCGATCGAGAGCTATCGCCAAGAAGCGCTCAAGGCAGGTTGTATCGACTACCTGACCAAGCCTTTCGACAAGCAAGACCTCTTCGAGATCATTGCCAAGCATATGCAGGTTGACTATTGTTAGATCTTCAGCATGCCCAAGCGCCTCCTCATCAATGGCTTCATCGCGACGTTCCTCGCCTTGATCCTCATCGATGCGCTTCCCGCGACGAGCCTCTTTCACGAACGCTTGAATGCCTTGGTCGATCCCGTCCTCGATCGGACTGGACTCTGGCAACAATCCTGGCAGCTCTTTGCCCCAACAGTTGATAAGACGAACGCTAGTCTCTCGGCGACGTTCACCTACGCAGATGGATCCACGCGCGAGTGGAAGTCCCCAGTATGGTCCGAGCAGTCGCTGTTGAAGAGGTTCCTTAGCCACCGGCACGCTGAATATACAGATGCGGTGCGCAATGACTCGAATGCCAGCGCCTGGCCAGCGCTAGTTCGCTACCTATCACAGCAGCAAGGCGCACGACAACCCACTCATGTCCGTCTCACCCGACACTGGAACGAGACGCCTCCTCCTACCCCAGGTGATCGCCAGCGTCATGTCTCTCCCCGGCCGATGACTGGCAGCTATGTGATTCTAGAAAGTAACTGGAGCGATCTAGAACCCTAATGGATACGACCACTGCTAGTATGCAACGCCTCTGGAATCGGTTCTTCTTCACCGAAGCCAACCTTTCACGTTGTGGCATCTTCCGCATCGTCTACGCCAGCCTCCTACTGATCAATGTCCTTGCCTGGTGGCCTGACCTACACCGGTGGTTCGGGGAAACCGGAGTGCTCGACTTCGCCACCTCTCGCACCGTCATCGATCCCGACACTTTCACCCTATTCGCTTGGCTGCCCAAGACGGATGCGATGCTCTGGAGCGCCTACCTTCTACTCATAGGCCACACGCTGGGTCTGCTAGTCGGCTTCTACACGCGATTCCAGGCGGCGGCCATCTTCCTCTGGTTGACCTCCTTTCAACACAGGAATCTTCTGATCTTTGATGGAGAAGATTATCTCTTCCGGATCTTAGCGTTTCTTCTCATCTTACTTCCAGCTGGGAAATACTACGCCCTGGATAGCCGAAATCTTTCAGCGAAACACAGCTACCCAATCTGGCCACTACGGCTCGCTCAGATTCAACTGACACTCGTCTACGTCTCTTCCGCGTGGGAGAAACTCCGAGGGATCGAATGGCTCGATGGTCTAGCAGTCTACTACGTCTCAAGGCTCGACGTCTTCTTCGGCCGCTTTCCATTGCCCAGCATCTTTCTAGAATCCCTCTTCGTGATGAAACTTCTCACCTGGAGCGTACTCGCTATCGAATGCATAATTCCGATCGGCCTTTGGTTCAAAGAGACCCGCCGGTGGGCCATCGTGGCCGCGATCTGCCTACACCTCGCCTTGGAGTATACTATGCATTTGTTTCTCTTTCAGCTCCTGATGCTCACTGGTTTGATCTTGTTTGTAGAAGGATCACTGACCCGGCAACTTATCGCTCAGTGGCGTCTGATTAGAACACCTTAACTAACGTTCATATCTAGGAACGATCACCGGATTCCCTTGAATGTAATGATCACCGACCGATATTGGCTAACTCCATCAATCGGAATCACTATGTCGTCGCTCTTTGGTCTTCTCGCTCTTCTAACACCCCTGTTAGCTCTCGAACAAACTCTAACCATTCCTTCTGTTGGAGAGCATTCTTTGCGCGTGGTCACGCCGCGGCTCCTGGAGTTGCATTTGGTGAATACACAAGCCTTTCCTGAAGAAGGAGAAACGACGTCTCCGACAACCTGGGACTTCCTAGAAATCGACAAACGAAAGGCCAACGCACCCTCGCTCGATTCCTTCATCGTCGAAGCAGACGGCAAGCAGATCTCAGTCGTAGGAATCGGATTCAAACGCCTCCCCTTGTATGCTCCCTTAAACGAATTCGATCTACGAGTCAGCAACTCGATCTTCCTCCTTCTCAATGGGAACGTGCCTGCCGATAGATCCATCACGGTCACGGATGCGCAAGGAGGGGCGGACTACCTAACAGATCTCTCGTTCGTCAGCGAACCATCACCCGAACGTGTGAATCCCGCGATTCATGTCAGCCAAGCCGGATTTGAACCTAGTTATGAGAGCGGGCTGGCTAGTGTAAAGCAGGGCTTTGTCAGTCTCTACCTTGGAGACCTTGGGGTGACTCGCGTCGACGAAGCCTCTGGGGAATGGGTCGTCGATCTACTCACAGACGCTGCTACGGGTGAATTCTCAGAACAGACTTTTCCGCTTGGAGTCACTATGGCGGATGGTTTTGAAATCGTCGATGCCATGGACGGTCGCGTGGTTCATACCGGCCAGCTCACGCAACGCGCCGATAGCCGCTGGCTGACTTATCGCAGTGTGTTAGGAGCTGATTTCTCGGAAGTCTTGGATCCTGGATGGTATCGCCTACGCGTGCCAGGACTTGGCGCTTCGCTTCCGTTTGCCATTCAGGAAGGTGTCGCTTCTACCTTGGCGAGAACACTAGCCTTAGGAGTCTTTCATCAGCGATCCAATCAAGATCACGCGCTGCCATTCACACGATTCATCGATGGCCCAGCGCACTCGGCACCTGCCATCATGCCATTCGATGACGTGCACGAAGCTCAGTCTTACAAATTGATGAAGCGTGAGAGTGACAGCTTCTTCGAGCGTGAAGACACCGTCCACCCCGCACCTCAGGTCCAAGATGCCGATACCATGCTCTACCCTTACGTTGGTGACGTCATCGCGTGGTGGCCGATGGATGAAGCCGAGGGCCTCCGTGATCTTTCCTCGCATCGCCTCCACGGGCAACGGTTAGGCGGTCTTGGACTATCAGAATCTCCAGGAAAGGTGAACGGGGCTTTGCAGTTCGATGGCATCGATGACTATGCCAAAGTCGATGCCGTACCATCTCTGGCCGGTGCCGAAGCCTTGACCGTGACCTTCTGGCTACGTTTAGACAACCTAGAGCGGGAACAAGTCGTCTTCTCAATGGGAGCTGATTGGGAATGCCGCTATGACCCCGTAACGAAAGGACTACTCAGCACCGTCGGCAACGTTGTAGTCCCTGCTCCATGGCGAGTGGTTGGAGACGGAGACTGGCATTTTATCATGATGCGCTTTCAGCCAAACAGCGCTAACGGCATCGCCTGGTTCGTCGATCACAAAGCCGCTGGTGCAGCAGCAAGCACCATCGGGATGACTACATTTCCACACGCCGAAGGGAGCTCCTTCATTCTGGGAAATAGCAACACCCTGGCTGCGAACACATTCTTACATGGCACGCTAGATGATCTTCGACTGCGGGGCAGCATTGTCAGTGGTGAAGAACTCTTAGAAACGAGTGAAGGCACTGGGCCATGGATTGATGTCAGTGGCGGACATTTCGACGCAGGTGACTACTCCAAGTACATGAAGAACAGCGGGCTCTTCGTGCACACCTTGGCCTTCATGATCGATCAGGGTCTCGAAATAGGAAATACGAAGCCCCAGCCCTTCGACCACCTCGGCCTACCTGAAAGCGGCGATGGGATCAGTGACTTGCTCCAAGAAGCCAAGTGGGAAGGAGACTTCATTGCTAAAATGCAAGACACCGACGGTGGATTCTTCAGCATGGTCAATCCTCGCACTCGGCGTTTCGAGGACGATGTGTTGCCCTCGGACGGAGACCGCCAAACCGTTTGGCCGAAGACCCTCATCACGAGCGGAGTGGCCGTGGGCGCGTTGGCGCAGTTAGGGCATTCACCAGCTTTCCGAGCGATGTATCCAGGCGAAGCCGCCCGCTACAGGGAGAAGGCATTGCTCGGCTGGGACTTTATCGAAGCAGCCGTGGCCAAGCACGGTGTCCTCGGTGGTCATCAACGCATCTTCCACTACGGCGGGCAGTTTGACGCTAATGACGAACTCGCCTACGCCGCTGCGGCACTCTTCGCCATGACGGGCGAAGCCAAGTATGAAGCCCGTTTGATGGAATGGATGCCTTATGACATTAATCTTATTCCTAACAATACTAAACTAGAAGGCTGGCGAGCCTTTCGGCGATTTACTTGGCAACGTCTCCATGAATCTGTCGGTGCCGCCATGCGTGTCTACGCTTTCTCTGACCGGGGTGTCTTTCGCAATCAAGATCGAACCTTTGCCAGCGATCTCATTGCCGGCAAACGCTACCTTGATCATGTCATCGAGGAAATCATCGGAGCGGGCGATGACCAAGTCGCACGTGCTCAAGGGAGCCCCTTCGGAGCTTCCATTCCACTGGAGAGCAAGCGCTTTGGTGCCGTAAACTACTTCTTCGGTGGTTCCGAAGCCTTCGATCTCATCGGAGCAACCCTTCTCGATCCGAAGCCTGAGTATGGCCGCACCATCCTATCAAACGTAGGCTATCAAGCTGGGGGCAATCCTATCAATGTGTCCTTCCTCTCCGGTATTGGTTGGCGCAATCCACGTAACATCGTATCTCAGTGGGCACTCAATGACGAACGCCGACTTCCGCCGATTGGCTATACCAGCGGCAGCGTAAACTCGGGGCTCCCCTTCCTGAATAGATATGGCTCTATGCTAGGGAAACTAGGTTACCCACCCCTCACCCACGAAAGTACCTTCACAGTTCCCCATGGAACTTACCATCGCTACACCGATTCGTTCGACGTTAGCAACGAGTTCGTGATTCTAGACCACGGGCGTTCTCTGGCCACAATGGCTTACCTCATGGCTGCGGCTAACGATCACACACAGGCTTGGGAAGCCCCGCCTACGGTGACAATTGGTGGACTGCCCAGTAGCGTGCAGGTCGACACCCCAGTCACGCTAGAGGCTCAGAGCGACCAAGATCTATCGCGTGCGACAGTCCTCTGGGAAGCTTCCCTCTCCGAACCACGTCGAGGAAGTGCTTTCTCACTGATGCCAAAGAGAGCTGGAGCCGCCTGGGTAGAGCTAGAAGTCGTCTGGCCAGATGGTCGCCGAAGCTTCGCACGCAAGACTGCTGAAGTGCGAGAATCCATTCTATCCGCCTATGCAGAGAATTTCCAACCAGCGGTCACCCAAGTTATCCGTTCGCCCTACCGCAAGATCCTAGCCAACCCACATGTGCTTCGGTACTACCCACTTGACGGAGATCTCACAGACGCCAGCGAAGCATCTGATTTATCTTTGTCAGGGAATGCCGCTTTTGTCCCGGGTTTCTTCGACTACCCAGGCTATGAGAAGGTCCGCCCTGACTTCCAGACTCTGCGTCTGCTCGGATCTGGCGATGCCATTGAAATGACCTATCAGAAAGACCAAGCGATCTTCCCCCTAGATTCCACCTGGATCAGCTTAGAAGCCATGATCTACGTGGAGTCCTTTGAAGACGGCATCGCAGATGCCGATCTCCTAGCACTCATGACCAACCGCGAAACCCGCCTTCGCCTGGGCCGTAGCAAATGGGATGACATTTCCAAACTCCAGATCGATTACACTGGCAGTGCTGCTCTCAGTGAGCCCCTTCCCTTGAAAGAGTGGCTGCATTTGAAAGTCCTGATGAGAGAAACGACAGCTCATGTCTTTCTCGATGGCACCCAAATCCTCTCCATGCCCAGCGACCGATTCGCCGATTGGCTAGATCCCTCGACTACTACGAAATTACACATAGGCGATTTCCGAGGCTGGGTTTCGGATATGATTGTGAAAGCAGGTTCAGGCGAACTTGAGGCAGTCGATCGCATTAAGGAAATTGTTCCTGGAGCACCCATCTTTTCGGTCGAACCTGCTGACCGTCTCGACAGCGCTGACACTTGGACACCAACCATCACGATCACCGGATTAGACCAAGGACTACGCTATGCTTGGAGCGGACCGGATGGTGTGGTCTTCGATTCCACAGATGTCCAGAATCCTAAGATCACCTTTACCGCAGCAGGAAACTACGAACTCTTCCTCACGGTGACCGGACCAGATGGCGTCGCACGGATAGAGCGAGTTTGGCTCAATGTCAGAACTCTTACCGGAAATGTGGCTCCCAAAGTAGATGCGGGAGCCCCACAAGGCATCTTCCTCCCTGCCACTTGGCAACCGCAACCAACCATCTCTGATGACGGTGCTCCCGAAGACACCCTCCGAGCCCTCTGGACACAAGTCTCTGGACCAGCTCTAGCAACCATTGACAATCCCCAGTCACTTACCCCTGAAGTACGCTTTGAGAAACGAGGTCTCTACATCTTCGAGCTCACCGTCGATGACACTCACCTCCAAACTACCGATCAAGTCGCGATCGCCGTGCAGGACCAGTTGCGAGAGCTCGTCCTTGGCGAGCCGTATGTATCAGATACCGAGACGGTAGCCCTCTATCATTTCGACGGAGACTTTCAAGATGCTTCTGGCAATGGCTTTCACCTCACGCCAGAAGAAGGGCCCACCTTCTCTGACGACGTCGGCTGGATGGCAAGTCCCACTGGCCAGAGTGTCTCCTTCTCAGCTCTAGGACAGCAACTAGTTGCCACTTTATCAGGCATCGGAGAGAACTTCAGCATCGAATGGCGCTACCTGGCTGAGGAGAACCTGTCTTACTCAATAGAAGGCGTTCCCGTCGTCGGACTGGACCAGACCCACGAGGCGCGGCTTGATTTCTACCATCACAAATGGACCCTACCCACCACGGGCTCGATTGACTTTGCTACTGACACTATCGCTTCCGCTGAACTGTTAGAACCCTACCTACCCTACGGATCCTGGATCGATATGAAGATGCTCTACGCAGCTTCTGGCCAGTTTACCATGTACATCAATGGCCAACCCGTTTCCGACGAGCCGGGAATCCTCGCCATCAGCCGAGAGGAACCTTGGTTACTGACATTAGGCAATTTTAGAGGACTCATCGATGAAGTGAGGATCAGCCGAAGCACCCGAGTTGTTACATTGCCCAACCGAGCCCCACTCGTCGCCATGGAGACGCGACGATCCCTCGAAAAGCCTGGTACCGTCACACCACTACCACCGGTCATCATCGATGACGAAGACACCTTCACTTACGCCTGGAGTGTCGTTTCCGGAGATGCCGATCTAGTCGCCTTTGCTAACCCCTCCGCACCTGATTCGGCCATCACCTTCTCGGACAGAGGCAGATTCACCCTGAGTCTCGCCGTCACTGATGGGGAGCTATCTACCGAAACAACGACCATCTGGCAGGTAGGCCTAAACACAGCCCCCACAATCCTGACAGACACCAACGAATTCGATTTATTGCTAGGCACTACATGGCAGCCAGAAGTCGTCGTTGAAGATGACGCCTGGCCCGGTGCCAACAACTTATCCACACGCTGGAAAGTGACCCAAGGCGAGCCATTGAACGTCACTTTCTCCAATTCCAATGAGCTTCAACCAAGTGTCAGCTTCACCACAGCGGGAAGCTACACGCTCAATCTCGAAGTGACCGATGGTGAACTCGTCAGTGCGATGGATTTCGAAGTAACGGTTAACCCCCGGTTATCACCCCCAGTTATCCTCAACCCTGAACCGACGGTCTCGCTACGGCTCGACAACACCTTCACTCCCAAACTTGAGATCGAAGGTGACGGGCCATTCACGTACCAATGGATGATCACTGACAATGTATTCTACTCTGACACGGCTATTCTCAATCCAACCATCCAATTTGCACAAGCAGATGACTACGAACTCACCATCCAAGTCTCCGCAAGGGACGACGTCACAAGCAGCACCGTGCAGGTCTCCGTCGGACCCGTCCCCACCCCGCTGGAAAGCTGGCGCTCGAAACATTTCCTATCAGAAACCCTGAACGACGCTTCTCTAGAATCCACCGTCTGGGGAAACCTAGCCGATCCTGATGACGACCTCCGCGTGAATCTACTCGAAGCCTATGCTGGCACCGATCCGCGCGAGCCGAATCACTTACCCTTTCTCAACATTCGTCAGACGGAAGAAGCCATCGTTCTAGAATGGACGCGTGCCCAAGACCCACTTGGGCTCTCTGCAGAGGTACTCACCTCGGACACGCTAAAAGACTTCGAACCTCTCCTACCAACGCCAGCCATCACTGTCGCAGCCAATCAAAGCGATATCGAAGCCCGCGTGCCACTCAACCAGGCCAAAGGTTTCCTAGCACTAAGCATCTCCACAGCTACCCAACAATAGACTCTCCGCGCTTGTTAAGGTAGCTCCGGCTTCCAGCCGGGGTCACGGGCTGGAATCCGGCACTACACTAACAAGCAAGCTACTCGACAATAAGCTCTCCATGCATGGCCTGCCAATGACCAGGAAACGTGCAGATGTAAGGATAGCTACCTGGTTCAGTCGGAGCTTTGAAATGAAGCACATGCTGCTGACCAGCATTGATTACGGGAACGTGGACTAGCACCTCATCGAGTTCTGGCACGTAATGTTTCTTGCCAGCGTCAGGATCATTAAGCATCCCAAAGGAAGCAGTGCCTACCGTCTGCATGGTGCCCGGTTTCACCAGCACCCAATTGTGCGGCATGACATCTGTATTCTTGAAACGTAATGCTAGAGCCTCACCTGGCTTTGCTCTCAATTCCGTTTGTTTATACTGAAGACCGCCCACGGCTTCCATCAGCAACTCGCGTTCGCCTTCAATCGAGGTGCCTGATTCTTGGGAAACTTCGCCTTCCGGAGCAGCCACGCGCAGGGCAATGGCGGTCGGTTTTCCTGGAATAGGCTCTGCCGTGCCTGGCAAGAGTAACGGCTCGCCTGGATACATCGGCGACGCGAACAAATCAGTCTTAAACGCTTCGCCAGCAGTCGTCTTAAGATGCATGCGGAGGTGAAGTTGCATGATAGGCTCCATTGCTGGCATTTCCACAAAGAGCGCTTTCGCCCCAGGCAACAAGGTCACAGAACTTACCGCAATACGATCATGACCGAGTGATCCAGGAGTCTTGGCGGAGAACTCAGGCGAGCCGTAGCGCTTCGCATACTCGTAGTTCCACGCGTGCGCGAAGACCTTCACAGAATCGCTACTCAAAGCGATGGGGAAGTCCACGCGAATTCCATTGGCATGCACGCGGAAGCCTGATGGCTTGTGCACCGCGCCACCCACAAAACGCACCCTATGAAAGCAACCATCCCGCACAGAGTAATCGCCCCAGCCGTCTAAACCCACAGCATAGAGCTGGCCGTCCTTGGGATGGAAGGCGCCTCGAATCGTCCCGGCAAGGAATTCTCCTTCTAGCGGAACAATAGCTCCTTGTGGACGCGCACCTGTGGCATCGCGGAGGATGAGGTAGTGCAGACCTGAGCCGTAGCTCAATCCCACATGCGCTCCTTGGAATGGTCCCCATTCTTCACTAGTGATTTCTAACATACCGCCCACAGAATTCTCCACACCACGAGGAATGAAACAAAGCGGCGTGGCAATGCTAGTTCCCAGCTTCGCGTCTCCGTTTGGCAAGCCATAAAATTCATTCTGATTCACCTCGATGATAGAAGAGGCTGGCGTCCAGGTGCCTTCCTGCGGCGCGACCCAGAAGTAATCCTTGGAGCCACCAATGCCCATGCAGTTTCGCACGCCAGAGCCTTGCAAAGTGGTCTTCCGATCCGGGCTCGTGCGAAGGATACTCTCGCGTTGGGTAAAGTGAAAGGCACCATCAGCAGTTCGGTGCAAACCAAAGGTATGGCTATGACTACGATCATAGCCACCGAAGTCATTCGCGTAGTTCTCGTAGTAGTCCGCCTCACCATCTTGGTTGAAATCGTGCAGGCGATAGATCTGCCCACGATCCAAGACAAACATGCCATCCGGATCGATTCGTAGACCAACAGGTTGATTCAAGCCAGAAGCGAAACGCTTCCAGACAAGTGTTTCCAGGCCTTCGTCGATCCCCTTGACCGACCAGATCTCTCCAGCCAACGTGGTGACATAAGCCGTATCCTCGCCGTCAAAGGCGATGCCACTCAGCTGCATAATCGAGTTGAACGGGTTCTCATAAGGCACTGTCAACGTGTCCGTCGCGTATGCAGAACCTTCCGCCGCTTTGCCCAAAGTTCCCTTCGTGATCACCGTCTCCGGCCAGGCCAAGGGGCCGCCTTGGCGTAGCTTCGCTAGGTCAACAACCTCAGGAACTTCGCCCTGATCTAGCTCAGGCTCTTTCGTATAGATCAACGATAGGCTCGAACCCACGACAGCTTCATTGATGACTAAAGTATGCCGGTCACCTTTCATTTCGAGCTTCACGGACTCTCCCACAACCCTAACAGAGCCTCCCACACCCGCAGGAAGACTCACTTTCTTTCCGCCTTTAACGAACTGAAGGGTTCGCGCAAAGTTTCCGGACTCCGTAAGACTAGGCATGTCCAAGATCTCGGCATCGCCCACGCTGTAGTGAAAGACCACCTTCTCGCCATGACGGTAGAATCCCAAATAGCGAGCATCATTCAGACCATCTTTATTGGCATCGATAAACCAGGTGTCACCATCGAGCTGTGCGTTACGCGAAGTTCCCCAGCGGAACGGATGAAATTTGATAAACCCGCCTTCCCACACCGCACGGTAAGTCATCGTCAGGGGATCGAAACAAACGGAGACTTGTTTCTCACCACCCAACTTCACCGAGATGCCTTTGAGAATGCGGACCTCTTTACTGGCGACAAAGACCTGGGTCAGTAGCGAACCGTGCTGGATGTCATTCCACCGACCATCCTCGTGATTGTTCTGATTATGCTTTCCCCAATGCCCGTGCAGACCACCATCCAGTCCCGGGTAGGCTGGGAGAATGTCAGGAACCCCGCTCGCTGGCTGCTCCATGTAGTAATCGGCTTGCCGCTGATAGAAGTCGTAAAGACGCGCTTCATTGACCGGCTCCTTCGCAAGCGAGTAGCCTTCACGCCCGCCAGCGAGATCAGCATAAGGATACTTGTCAGGATGCGCGACGTTCTGAGCCTGGCTTTGGCTGAGAATAGCCCAGCCGAGGAGAAGGGAAATTCGAATCATGAAGCGAGTTTAGGACGATCTGAGGCAATGGAAACCAGATTCCCTTGCGCTACGCCTGGGCTCCGCTAAGTCATGGCATGCGTTTAATCCGCGTAGGAGCCGGGGTGGTCAACCAGACCGCGCTCGATTGGCCAGGGAATCAAGAGCGGCTTTTAGCTGCGATTGAGGAAGCCCGCGAGGCGGGTGTGCAGGTGTTCTGCCTGCCAGAA
Source organism: Caprella mutica (assembly GCA_947561585.1). Taxonomy (NCBI): domain Eukaryota; kingdom Metazoa; phylum Arthropoda; class Malacostraca; order Amphipoda; family Caprellidae; genus Caprella; species Caprella mutica. Next base: position 22,093 of record CANNZV010001975.1, read on the forward strand.
TTGTCCATCACAGGCTACGGCTGCGAAGACGCATTCTTCTCTCCCGATGTGGCGAAGCGGGCTTTGGCCATGCTTCCCGCCCTAGCGGAAGCCTCCCAAGGCATGCTCACCGCCGTAGGATTGCCAGTCCTTTACCAAGGAGCGCTCTACAATGTCGCCGCCTTGTTAGGCGATGGAGAGATCTATGGCATGGTGGCCAAACAAACACTCGCTGGAGACGGGATTCACTATGAACCACGGTGGTTCAAGCCTTGGCCTGCAGGCGTGGTGCGCACATTGGAGGTCGGTGACGATGATATCGAGTTTGGTGACCTCATCTTCGAAGTAGACGGGATCCGGATCGGTTTTGAAATCTGTGAGGATGCCTGGGTCGCCCAGCGCCCTGGAGCAAATCTCGCTCAACGCGCGGTCGACATCATTCTCAATCCCAGTGCAAGCCACTTTGCCTTCAAGAAACAAGCCATTCGCGAACGCTTCGTCTTGGAAGGCTCGCGTGCCTTTCACGCAACCTACGTTTACACGAATCTGTTAGGTAACGAAACTGGCCGCGCCATCTTCGACGGTGGTCCCATGATCGCCACAGACGGCAAGTTCATCGCTTCCGGAACACGTTTCTCTTTCAGACCGCAGTTTGTCATCGCAGGTACGGTAGACGTGGACCTCACACGCACGACAAGGGTCCGTAGTGTCGGCGCGCAGAGTGATGTTAGTGAATTGATCGACGATGGTGAAGTCGTTCATGTCCCCATGACTCTAGAGTCTCCGGAGGCAGAATTCCCCGAAACGATCCAGCCTCGGCTCTACAGCAAGGAGGAGGAATTCACTCACGTCATGACCCTAGCGCTCTTCGATTACATGCGAAAGAGTTGGTCGCGAGGCTTCGTCGTCTCGCTCAGTGGCGGCGCAGATTCGGCCGCTTGTGCCACGCTGGTCGGGCTTATGCTCGATCGCTTAGCGCTTGAACTCGGTCCTGATGCCTTGCCCACCTTGGCCCCGTACCTCGGTTTCAAACCCGGCGCGTCTCAAGCTGAGATGAAGCGAGGGCTCCTCTTCTGCGTTTACCAAGGCACAAAGAATAGTTCGGAAACCACCCGTCACGCTGCAGAAACCATAGCTAAGGCCCTGGGCGCTCGTTACTCCGTGTGGGAAATTGATCCTCTCGTGGCCCACTATCGCGGATTTGTCGAAGGCAGCCTCGAACGCGAACTCACCTGGGAACAAGACGACCTCACCTTGCAGAACATCCAGGCGCGCGTGCGTGCTCCAGGCATTTGGATGCTGACAAACACCTTAAACGCTCTCCTCCTAGCGACAAGCAATCGCTCCGAAGCCGCCGTCGGCTACGCCACCATGGACGGCGATACCTGTGGCGGTGTGAGTCCCATTGCCGGGATCGATAAAGCCTTCCTCCGAGACTGGCTCCGCTGGATGGAGACCACAGGCAGTGATCATTTCCCGCCTATCCCAGAGCTCAGCGTCATCAATGCGCAAGCGCCAACCGCCGAGTTGCGTCCATTAGAACAAACCCAAACGGACGAGGCAGATCTCATGCCTTACCCTTTGTTAGACGCAATCGAACGCAGCGCCATCCGCGACAAACGCGCTCCCGCCGAAGTCCGACTTGAGATGGGCGAACGTTTCCCCCAATACTCTAGCGAACAATTAGACCTCTGGATCCGACGCTTCTTCCAACTGTGGAGCCGCAACCAATGGAAGCGCGAACGCTACGCCCCCAGTTTCCACCTCGATGACGAGAACCTTGATCCCAAGACTTGGTGCCGTTTCCCAATCTTATCGGGTGGGTTTAAGACAGAGTTAGAAGAGCTGGATTCGTAAGCTTACTTCAAGGCGTGATAAGCCGGCCAGAAATTCTCTGGATGAAGGTCTTCTAGGACGTGCGGCGCTCCAGCAGCTCGAAGATCATCTGGTCTCGAACCGCAGCCAATGAATGGGATGCCTAGCACACGCGTCGCCTTCAGATCCCAAACGCCATCTCCCACGTAGATGCTTGATTCCAAGCTTCCACCGGCACGCTCCACCGCCGTCCGGATGATATCCGCCCTCGCATAGCAGTCAGAAGAAGTCGCCATCGGCACCCCCTCCACATCGATGCCTGCCGCACTGAGCTTGTAAGAGATCGTCTCATGCCAATCCCCCGTGGCGATAGCAAAGGGAATGTCCCGATCTCGAAGGTCAGCCCAGAGTTCAAGAACACCGCGCGTTCTAACAAACGCATCGCCTGTCAACTCATGCGCCGTCCGATTTCGCTCTAGGTAGCCCTGCCGAGTCTCCTCAACGATGCGGGCCTTGTCAGAAGGCGACACATTCACCAACGCCTGGTGCACAATCGCTTCCGCAGTCACTTCCGCGATATTGGTAAAGAAATCTGGTGGGAAGGGAAATCCAGCCGCCTCTGCAAAGGCATCGTCAAAGGATTTCCAATCATGAAGCTCACCACCGAGCAAGGTTCCATCCACATCGAAGACGATCATCTCTCTCGCTACATCTGGTAAGATCCTGGTCAAGCCCAAGACTCTATGACAAACTCACTTCCATGAACGGTCGCACCATTCTTCTTCTAACTCTTTCCGCAGGTTTGCTCACAAGTTGCTCGGTCACCAAGACCGGGCTCGATCCCCTCACAAAGACACTCAAAGCCATGGAATATGCCGTGGCTGTCCCCGCCCCTAAGAACCTCGACTTAGGAAATGTCTACCGAAAGCGCGACCTACGCCAACCGGTCATTCGCTTGCAGGATGCCCTTAGCCAAGCGGAAGTCCAAGCCCTCATGGCATCCGTGCGCAATCCCGTCAGCGTCCCTGACTTCAGCCAATCCAAGACCTACAACTTGGACGTCAATGCCGATGTCATTGGCAAAGTCCAAGCCAACCTCCAAGCGAATGGCGGCCGCAGTTTCTCCGTGCGTTTCGGAGACGTGCAAGAGTATCAACTCACCGAACTCGCTTGGCTCGAGAAGGTCCACCCAGCCTTGATCGAGCGGCTAGGAACCGGTGCTGATCGTCTGCTCGGCGCCCACACCATCGTGAGCCTACTGGAAGTCGGTTCGTTAGAATACACCTTCTTCAAGGAATCCGGTGGCAAACTCGAACTCGTGCCGGGCTCGGACCTAGTCAAAGAGATCACCGGCAAACTCGGCGCCGGTTGGGAAACGAAAGCTGATGGCTCGCTTAGTATCAAAGACAAACGCTTCCTCGGCTTTAGGATGGGAGAAATTACAAAAGACAGCGTTCCAAAGATTGAACCGATGGTCATCGATCCGCCCGAGAAGGTCACCGCGCTTTCGCGTAGTGAGTCGAATTCGTTCTTGCGTTAGGAAGTCGTCTTTCTCTTGTTCGCCTTCCTCGTTGGTTAAGGTCATGCTGCTCTTCTTGCCAAAGGGTGGGTTGGCGAGGACGTAGTCGACCGTTTCCGAGGGCTGGGCGACAAGGGCATCGGCGGAGGAGATCAGACTGTCATCATCGATTTCGCCAATGTTATGGAGGAACAGGTTCATCAGGCAGAGGCGGCGCGTACCGGCGACGATCTCGTTGCCATGGAAGGTGTCCGTCTTGAGGAAGGCCTTCTGTTCCTTGTCCAACTTGTTACCATCGCGTGTCAGGAAATCGTAGGCGGCGAGGAAGACGCCGGTGCCGCAGGCGGGATCGGCGATGGTCTTTCCAGGTTCCGGAGCAACGCATTCGACCATGGCGGCGATCAGTGCGTGGCGGCGATCAGTGCGCGTGGCGTGAAATATTGGCCAGCTCCTGATTTGGTATCCTCAGCGTTCTTCTCCAGGATGCCCTCGTAGATGTCGCCTTTGGTGTCCGAGCCGAGCATGACCCACTCAACGCTATCGACCATCTCGATCAGCCGGGCGAGCTTGGCGGGGTCGGTGATCTTGTTCTGCGCCTTGGTGAAGACCCTGGACTAACATTCCCTTATCTACGCCGAGGGCGCGCAGCTCAGCGCCCTTCAGGGGTTTGAGCTTGGGCCAAGCGTACTTCGAGGGCACACCGACATCCCGTTTGTGCGGCGGGCGACCTTACTCGTCTGCCATCTTGAGGAAGATCAAGTAGATGAGCTGCTCAAAGTAGTCTCCGTAGCCGACGCCGTCGTCGCGTAGGGTGGTGCAGAGACTCCAGACTTTTGAGATGATGGAGTCGGTGGTCATAAAGTAGGTCGTAGCGTCTATCGGATTCTCTCTTTGTCAGCTTCAGAAACCAGGCGGCTATCGAGAACGCCCTGCCGAAGCTTTGATAGGATTTCCTCGGGTATGTCCATCTTCGCAGTGATTTCCTTCCTGCTCCATTGTGAACAAAGATCCTGCAGTGATTTGGTGAATACCTGATTGCAGTCGATGATCGTGTCTTTGCTGAACTCTGCGTATTCGGATTCAGAAATCTCTACCACGGTCGAGGGTGGTTCGCCTGCACGCCGACGGTTTACGGAAGCGATCTGGGACGAGGCAATCGTGAGGAGGAGCAGCTCATCGCCGAGCGGATCTGCATTCACCACGACGAAGTAGTGTGGTTGGACAGACGTCAGCGACCGATCTTCCATGTAGTACACAGTCCCACATCGCAACGTGAGCTTGATTTCAAACGGAATCGGCATCCGCTGCTTCGTCTAGCGCCAGAGTGACTCGACCGCATGCAGCTCGTCCAATTGCTCGCGGAGATCTGCCTGCGCTTGGCCGCTCAGTGCTGGGAGCTTGTCCGTTCCAGCGGGTGGATTCTCTAGGAAATCGGCATAGCGCATCGGCAATCTCGATTCGGTAGGTGAGGCGAGGCGCGCTTCATGTTGTTTCCATTCGGGAAACTCGTGCGTCTCGTCTGCCAAGTCGAACCCATCACGTTCGCCATACTGCTGCCAGGCGAACTCTAGCGCTTCAATATCGGTGACTGAGAACTCGCGCTCTTCGACTTCGGCAAGCGATTGGAAGTCATGTCCTGACGGTGTGAGAAACGTCTCGGCATACTGGCGCTCATCACTGCCAAGGAATTCGGACATCTCGGCCAGATCTTTGCACGAGGACGCGACTGGCCCGTAGCTCATGGCAAGGTAGCGATCATTCGTGATCGGACGACCGTACAGCCGCAAGTGATAGCGATCTGCGAAATAGACGAGCTTCAGCGCCTTCAGCTTGTTGATCTGACAGGACTGTTTCCGGGCGAAGAAGTTCAGCGCCTGGGTCGCTTTTCGGTGGGCGAACGTAAGATTCATCTGAAGTCGGAGTTGCTAACTAAACTAGCATAGGATTCGGACAACTGGCCACGTTTGAAGGCGGCTTTCCGGCCGTTAAGCATAGCAGGGATTTTAGCGTGTTCAATTGGACAGTTTCAAGTCGCGTCTTTGCTCACTCTAGAGATCGAAGAGGTTCGCTTGTTCCCTTGGTTTGGAGGGCTGTATTTGAGCTTGGAGGTCGAGTAGGTGCCGGTCTGGCCTTCGACGGTGGTGATGTTCTGGCCGAGGGTGGCTTTCTTGGCTTCGATGACGCCGACGGGTTTCTTGTCGATGAAGAGGACGTAGTCGGCGGGGCCGGTATCGGTCTGGTATTCGCGGACGGCTTGGCCTTCGCATTCGTTGGCGTCCCACTCGTTCTTGCCTTGGACGGCCCAGCCGGCAGCCCGGAGTTGGGCGTCGATCGCGTCGCGGGCGATGTGTTCGGGGTTTTGGTTGGGGTCGGCGCTGCTCATGCTTGAGCTTTATGAGAGACGGTTTTGGGGGGATTGTCAGGTGATTTGCGTGAGCGCGGCGAGTGGGTCCGGGGGCTCACGCCGCCCGTCTACGGGTCTACGGCGAGGCGTAGGTTGGGGTCGACGTCTTCTTGTAGGGGGGAGTAGTGGTTTCGTTGGGCTTTCTGCCAGGCGACGTAGGCGATCATTGCTGCGTTGTCGGTGGTGAGTGCGTGGGGGGCGATGAGGAGGTGGAGGCCGGCTTCGTCGGCGCGTTGTTGGAAGGCTTCTCTTAGGCGGGTGTTGCAGCTGACGCCGCCGCTGACGGTGATGGTGGTTTCGCCTAACGATTGAGCTAAGTGGATGGTCTTCTTGGTGAGGACATCGACGACGGCTTCTTGGAAGGAGGCGCAGAGGTCAGGGCGGCAGTCTTCTAACGGTTTGTCGAGTTTATCTAAGGTGTAGAGCACGGCTGTTTTGAGACCGCTGAAGCTGAAGTCTGTTTCCTTCTTGGAGAGCATGCTTCGGGGAAAGGCGTAGGCTTTTGGGTTGCCTTCTTTGGCGAGCTTGTCGATTTCTGGGCCGCCGGGATAGGGTAGGCCGATCATCTTGGCGACTTTGTCGAAGGCTTCTCCGGCGGCGTCATCGCGGGTGTTTCCACAGAGGCGGTAGTCTCCGAATGCTCGGAGGTGGATGAGCATGGTGTGGCCGCCGCTGACGACGAGGGCGACGCAGGGGCGGATGCCAGCTTCATCGCCCATGAAGGGTGAGAGGAGGTGGCCTTCCATGTGGTTGACGGAGACGAAGGGCTTCTTGTGCGCTAGGGCGAGGGCTTTGGCGGTGGTGTTTCCGGTGAGGAGGGCTCCGGCTAGGCCCGGGCCGGCGGTGGCAGCGAAGACGTCGATGTCTGCTAAGGTGAGGCCGGCGATCTCAAGGGTTTTGAGAAGAACGGGGCGCATCTTGAGGAGGTGATTCCGTGAGGCGACTTCGGGAACAACTCCACCATAGGCGCGGTGGAGGTCGATCTGGGTGGCGATTTCACTGGCGAGGATGTTTCCAGAGGCATCTAGCACGGCGGCAGCGGTTTCGTCACAGCTGGTTTCGATGGCGAGCGTGATCATGTTAGGAGGTCGAGGAGTTGACTGGGTTGCTCGATGATGTGGTGGGCTCCGGCTTCGCGGAGTTCGCTTTCGGGTCGGAAGCCCCAGGAGACGCCGACGACGTGCATGCCGGCATTGACGCCAGTTTTCATGTCGACATCGCTATCGCCAACAAACCAGCAGTCTTTGGGGGCGATGCCTAACTTTGTCGCCATGGCTAGGGCGGGCGCTGGGTCAGGCTTGGACGGTACGTGGTCTAACTGACCGACGACGCCATCCCATGTCCACTGGGGGAAGAGTTTCTCCACACATTGTTGCGTGAAACTGTCGGGCTTGTTGGAGACGACTCCTAACGCGGTGCCTTGAGCTTGGAGGGCATCGAGGAGCTCGGCGATGCCGGGAAATGGTTTCGATAGGTGCCAGCGTTGGGCGTAGCTTGCGCGGTAGCGGTCGAGGAAGCTTTCGAGGGCTGCTTGGTCATGGTGTAAATGCGCGGGTAGTGATCTGCGGACTAGAGCCATGATGCCGTCACCGATGAAGAAGCGGAAGTCATCGAGTCCGTGGGTGGGTAAGTTGTCTTCGCGGAGGACGGCATTCATGGACTCAGCTAGGTCGCCTAGGGAGTCGAGAAGGGTTCCATCGAGGTCAAAGAGCACGGCTTGGCGAGAGTTCTGCATGGTGCAAAGGAGCGCTAGCAGCTGGTTTGCGCAATGATGACTGTTTCAGGAAACGTCTGGTTTCATGGGCTGAACGTGGCACGATCAGCGAATGGGAAGACAGCCGGCGTTGGGCTTTATCTTTATTACTCTGGTGCTCGATATCCTTGGTATCGGGCTGATTGTGCCGATTCTGCCCGAGCTGGTGAAGACGATGCAGGGTGGGGATTTGTCTGAGGGGGCTCTGACGTTTGGATTTCTGGCAGCGTTGTATGCATTCATGCAGTTTCTTTGCGCGCCGCTTTTGGGGAGTTTGTCAGACCGTTATGGGAGGAGGCCGGTGATTCTGGTGTCGTTGTTAGGCGGTGGGTTGGATTACTTTCTGCTGGCTTACGCGCCGAACCTGACGTGGTTCGTGATCGGTCGGATGGTGGCTGGGATTACAGGAGCGAATTTTGCAGCGGCGACTGCTTACATTGCGGATGTGAGTCCTCCAGAGAAGCGAGCGGCGAATTTCGGACTGATTGGGGCGGCGTTTGGGTTAGGGTTTATTATCGGTCCAGCTTTGGGAGGTTGGTTAGGCGATATTCATCTGCGTTTGCCATTCATCGTGGCGGGTTGCCTGACGCTTTTGAATTGGCTTTACGGGTTATTCGTTTTGCCGGAGTCTTTGAAAGTAGAGAATCGGCGGGCGTTCTCTTGGAAGCGGGCGAATCCTGTGGGAGCTCTTCTATCATTGCGGCGATACCCGATGGTGCTGGGATTGTCGGGGACGTTCTTTCTGATCAATTTGGCTCATCAAGTGTTTCCTGCGACGTGGGTTCTCTACACGGGTTTCCGGTTTGGTTGGGGTCCGCGGCAGGTGGGTCTTTCATTGGCGTTTGTGGGTGTGATGGCAGCACTGGTACAGGGTGGTCTGACCCGGAAGATCATTCCTAAGCTGGGCGAGAGACGGACGGCGCTTTTGGGTCTGGTGATCAGTGTGTTTAGCTATGTGGCTTACGGTTTGGCGAACCAGGGTTGGATGGTCTATGCGATTATTGTGTGGGGATCGCTTGGGGGTTTAGCGACGCCGGCGATCCAGGGGATCGTGTCTCAGCAAGTGGGGGCTGATGAGCAAGGCGGGGTGCAGGGTTCTCTGACGAGCCTTAGCAGTGTGTCGGGGATCTTCGGCCCTCCAATTGCGACCGGGCTGTTTGGGTATTTCGTGAGCAGCAGGGCTCCGGTGCTTCTGCCTGGTGCTTCGTTCTTCTGTGCTGCTTTTATTGTGGTGATTGCGACTATTCTGGCTGCGCGGGCCTTTGTGCGAGCGAACTCAGAAGTATCGCAGTAGTGATGTTCATTTAGAGGAATCTTGAAAGAATGCCTTGCCTTCAAAAGGTAGGTCAGTAAACCTACCTATGTAGCCTTCGTGAGTGGCTACGCCGAGACAGCCCAATTGGTATTTCTGATCTGTAGGTTTATGGGGGTTTTCCTACAGAACGATCAATTGGGCTGTCTTATGTACATTGATCGACGGTGATTCGTGTATCTCTTGCCTTCGCCGGTGGGCTACTTTAGGAATCGACCTCCCCCTATGGCTGCTCCTACGTTCCTCTTTAGCTTTGATTTCGATGGCACTCTCATCGATGAGCCGCCGCATCCTGTCATTAATCCAGGTTTGAATGCTTTCTTAGAGTCTGTGCAGGCTCAAGGAGGTGTCTGGGCGATCAATACGGGACGCACTCTTTTCCAAGCGCTCGATGGGATTGCTCAGCATCAGATTCGGCCTTTGCCTAACTTCATCATGGCGAAGGAGCGCGAACTTTACCAACCAACGCAGTTCAATCGCTGGGTGGATGTGGGTGATTGGAACAAGCGCTGTCTGAAAGAACATAAGCGTTTTTTGAAGTCGCATCGGAAGCTTTTTAAAAGAGTAAGAGCCTACCTAGAGGCTGAGACAGAGGCACAGTGGATGGAGGGAGTGGAAGAGACTCCAGGTGTGATCACGACATCCGAGGAGGAGATGACGAAAGTGTGTGCCTACATCGATGAGGAGACTCGAAACGATGAGGTCATTTCTTATGAACGGAATTCGATCTATCTGAGGTTTTCACATGCGTCTTATCACAAGGGTTCAGTGCTACAGGAGTTGGCGCGTCATTTGGATGTGCCTCGGGAGAGGATCTGTTCGGCTGGGGACAATCACAATGATCTCTCGATGCTTTGTCCGACTGTAGCTGGCTTTCGTGTCTGCCCTAGCAATGCCATTCCTGAAGTGCAGGCGGTGGTAGCAGGGTCTCTAGGCGGTATCGTTGGGAATGGCCGGGCGAGCTTTGGTTTGCTCGATGGGATTCAGCGGCTTCTCAGTTCGGAACCTGAGGCAGAGTCTGCGCCGTGACGAAGACGGCTTGTCGGACTCTAGCAGACGCCTTTCCGGGTCGCTGGAATCGCGAGTATTGTTATTGGAAACTGCGTACAGATCCGCTTTATCCGGCAGCGGCTGCTGCTTTGCTAGAAGCGGATGATGGGACGATGCCGGTTCTGGATATTGGGTGTGGGCTAGGGCTCTTTGCGCGTTATCTTCGGCAGTCTGGCTTTAAGGCGCCGATCCAGGGCATTGACTACGATGCTAGGAAGATTCGGGCGGCACAGAAGATCAGTAAACTCGCTGATAGCGAAGGGTTAGACTTTCGTGAAGGAGATGCGCGCAAGGCGTTGCCTCATTTCGAGGGGCATCTCTCGATCTTGGATGTGCTTCAGTATTTCACCAAGGCACAACAGGAGGCTTTGCTAATGCAGGTAGCGGCTTCGGTGAGTCCGAAGGGATGTTTGGTCATCCGCAGTGGCTTAGCCGAAAGCACGTGGCGGTATCGAATGACACGCGTGGCGGATTGGTTTGCCCACGGGTGTTTCTGGATGAAGGGACGACCCGTGAATTATCCAGAGAAGGAGGGCACGGAACGGCTTTTGAGTGAAGCCGGCCTGGTCGGTAAGTTTACCCCACTGTGGGGTAAGACGCCGTTTAACAACTACTTGGGCGTGTTCCGCCGGAGTTGAAGCGGCTTAAAACGGGATATCGTCTTCTTCTGCGTCGTCCTGCAAGGGGCCGGAACCGGTCGCGGGAGGAGGAGAAGCGGCTGCCTGCGGCTGTTGCGCAGCGGGAGCGGGGCGTTGGAATGAGCCACCGCCTTGATCACCGCCACCTGTGGGGCCTTCGCCCTGGCCACGGCTGCTTAGAAATTGGAAGTTCTCTCCGATAACACCGAGCTTGGAGCGCTTCTGGCCAGTTTCTTTGTCGTCCCATTGGTCAAGCTTGAGACGTCCTTCGACATAAAACGGGTTACCTTTCTCAAGGTACTTCGACACCGTTTCCGCCTGGGCACCCCAGAAGGTGACGTCGACGTAGGTGACCTCCTCGCGAAGATCGTTGTCTACCTTGTAGCGTCGGTTACAAGCCAAGCCTACTTCACACACGGCCGTTTGTTTCGGCGTGTAGCGGAGTTCGGGATCTCTGGTGAGATTCCCGATGAGGATGACTTTATTTACCGAGGCCATGGTAGGGAAGCCCTGCGCTAGGCAGCGAGGACCTGATAGTGTTGCACGTGCACCTCGTCATTCAGAGTGAGGGCGCTACGGATCTTCTCCACAGACGAGGGCTCAGCCTCGAAGAAGTAGTTCACGTAGAATCCGCCCTGAATCTTGTTCGAGGGGTAGGCAAAGTCCTTGCGGCCCATACGATCGATTTGCTGGAGCTTACCGCCCTCAGCTTCGATCGTTGCACCCACGCGGTTGACCATCTTATCGATGCTCTCTTCTTTACCAATGGTGTTGAGAATGATGACGCCTTCGTATTTCCTTTTCATAGGGACTCTTGCGAGAGTCGGCCATCTTAGGCACGCATGGCGCTGCTGTAAAGGGCAAATGAAATTGCCTCAGTCAGCGAATACTAGGGCCATTTCTGGAGTCCAAATTTGGGGATTCCCCAAGCTAGAGTCCCGTGCTACATCCCTTCCATGATGATGAAACGACCTTTCACCCTTGTTTGCGCCACTCTCCTCCTCTCGCTGACTAGTTGGGCAGCAGAAACGCTTGTCCTCGAAGGCAAAGAGGGACCAGGCAAGGGTAAGCGCGTCGTTCTTATCTCCGGTGATGAGGAGTATCGCTCCGAAGAGGCTCTGCCGATGCTTGGAAAGATCCTGAGTCAACATCATGGGTTTCACTGCACCGTGGTTTTCGCTTTGGATGAAGAAGGGAAATACATCGACTCTAACAATCAGCAAGGCCTGCGTGGTTTATCGGCTCTGGATGAGGCAGATCTGATGATCATCGCGACTCGGTTCCGTCAGCCTAGTGCCGAGGAGGCCGCGCATGTGACGAAGTTTCTCAACGCGGGCAAGCCTGTGATCGGGCTCCGGACGGCGACTCATGCTTTCAATGGCAAAGGTGACTTCGGTGGGATGAAATACGGTGAGTTCGGCCGCAAGATCCTTGGTGAGCAGTGGGTGAACCACCATGGCGGGCACAAGACTGAAGGTGCTTTGGGTGTCATTGAGAAGGAGAATGCCGAGCATGCCATTCTTCAGGGGGTAAAGGATGTCTTCGGTCCTTCTGATGTGTACGGCGTCATTCATCTAACAGATGCCGATACGATTCTCATGCGTGGTGCCGTAACGGAAACTCTCGATCCCAAGTCGAAGCCAGTCGCGGGGAAGAAGAATGATCCAATGCAGCCGCTCGCGTGGTTACATCCTTACACGGCTCCTAACGGAACCACGACGGGCGAAGCCTTCTGCACGACGATGGGTGCTTCAGTCGACCTTTTGAGTGAAGACCTCCGCCGACTCGTGGTGAATGCCGCCCTGCATCTAACAAAGGTAGAGATTCCCGCAGAAACGAAGGTGGATTTCGTAGATCCGTTTTACCCAAGCTTCTTCGGCTTCATCCGCACAGAGAACTACTGGAAGGACCAAGACCTCCAGCCAGCAGACTTTGGTTTGGGCAAGTCCCCTGTCCTGCCGGACCCTAAAGGCACTCCAGAGTGGCCTTTCCGCCCCGTAAAAAAGTAGGGCAAAAGTCACGACATCGTCACCTGTGGTGACCGGCGAAGTGAGAAAGAGGGTTTAGTCTCAGGTCTATTAAGATCATGAGACTAGAAACAACTCAGCCGTGCGGATCACGGCTACTCCAGCCCCTCAGAGAAGTGGGCTTAACTGAAAAGACCCAATGTTGGGACATCGATGACATCCAGGCAGCTCTTCGTGAGGCTTACCTTTCTGGAGTGTCCATTGAGTCCCTCTATGGGACAGGCAAGGCTCCTGAAGTGCCTACCAATGGGCGAATCATCAAGCCGACACCCATACGGAAACCAGCTTACTCCAATAACAATTAAGCTGTAGTTTCCATAGTCGACATTGCAGTGAGAGCCGTAATCTTTCGGTATGACCGCAGACGACATCGCTCTCGCTGAAACCGACAACGAGAAACGGACGAACTTCCTCGCTTACCCGGCGTCGACGCTCAGCCCAAAGATTGTCCCGACAGACCTGACGTCCTTCAAATCGCGTGGGGCGACGAAGGTGCAGAAGGCTCTGCGGCAACAGTTGACCGAGCTTCAAGAACAGTACCACCGCGTGATCGACGAGTTCAATTGGAACAAACTCGTCTATGAAGCCCAGTTCAGTTTCGAACCGATCCTTGGCGAAACCTACCACCTCTACAAAGTGAAGGAGGTGCTTCGTCTCTCCATGATCGGTCCAGGAGAATGGTCCCACAAGTTCCTCGGTAGTTTCCGTTTAGATTCGGATGGGCGTTGGAATATCATCGAAGTGGCAGAAGGTTTTGACCTTCAGGCCTATCTCGAAGAGTGTGAGGAACTATGACGCTTCGGCTCGGTTCCTTTCTATTCACTCTCCTACTAGTTCAGCTCGCAAATGCGCAGGACATCGTTGCCCATCGAGGTGCTTCCCACACGGCTCCTGAGAATACTCTTGCCGCCTTCCAACTAGCTTGGGAGGAGGGGTCGGATGCCATCGAGGGAGATTTCCGTGTGACGAAGGATGGTCACATCATCTGTCTCCATGATGAAGATCTCAAACGCACGGCTGGACTAGCACGTCATGTTCAGACGCTGACCCTAGCGGAAGTTCAGAAACTTGATGTGGGTTCCTGGAAAGGCCCTCAGTTCAAGGGAGAAGGCATTCCCACGCTTGAGGCTGTCATCGCTACGGTCCCAGATGGGAAACGTCTCTTCCTTGAGATCAAGTGTGGTCCGGAAATCATCGCTCCCCTGAAGAAACACACGCTGAATCCCGATCAGATCGTCTTCATCAGCTTCAATGCGGAAGTCATCAAACAGTGCCGCAAACACTTTCCCGAGTGCAAAGCGCACTGGCTCACTAGCTACAAAGCGAACGCACAAGGTGAGATAAAGCCTAGTCACAAGGCAGTCTTGAAAACCCTAGCAGACATCAACGCGAGCGGTCTCGATACGAACGCGAACAAGGATCAAGTCACCGCAACCTTCGTCAAAGACCTCCGAACTGCTGGCTACGAATTCCACTGCTGGACCGTCGACGATGTCGATGTAGCCAAGCACTTTCACCAACTTGGTGTCGACTCTATCACGACGAACCGGCCTGGCTGGTTGCGGAAGCAATTGGCTAAGAACGACTGACGGGCCATGCGTTTTCCAGCCATCCAAGGGACGATTCGCCGGAGACTACTGGTCAATTACCGAGCAAATCCTGGCATCGTGCGGAAGCTTTTGCCGAAGGGGATGGAGCCAGACTTGCAGGGGGAACATGCCATTGTTGGCGTTTGTCTCATTCGGCTCGAACAGATTCGGCCATCCGGAATGCCACGTTTCTTTCCTGGGCTGACTAGCGAGAATGCTGCGCATCGAATCGCCGTGCGCTGCGATGGGACGAAAGCAGTCTATATCCCGCGCCGGGACACCTCTTCCCGACTCAATCACTGGGTAGGAGGTCGCCTCTTTCCTGGAGAACATGCCTTGGCAGATTTCGATGCTTGTCAGGATGCCTCTCATTTCCAACTAAGCATGGCGTCGGAAGATCAGAGCATCACGATCAAGGTCAGCGGGAAAGTCACCCAAGACTGGCCGCAAAGCTCTTGCTTCCCTAATTTGGAAGCTGCTTCCGCTTTCTTCCGTGAAGCCTCGCTCGGATACTCCGCCACACGCCGTCTCGGCTACTACGATGGCGTTACGCTAGACCTTCCTCATTGGTCCGTGAAGCCTTTCGTGATTGACCAGCTCGCCTCTTCTTACTTTGACGACGAAGCGATATTTCCCTGCGGCACTCTATCATTTGACCACGCACTCTTCATGCAAGACCAAGCACACCGCTGGCTATCTGCGCCGCCTTGGAACGCGCCACAGCCGCGAGTCTAACGGTTCAGCAAATTCTGAGATGCCTGCTATCCAGGTCATCCACTAGGCCCAGGCGGATTCATCCATTCGCACCGAAGCTGGTAGAACCACCGGGAGGTGCCTTCTGGGATCGCATGTTGTAGGGTCACGCCTTCGATCTGCGAGACACTTGGTTCCTCTAAGATCTTCCACCCGACAGGATCCACGACCGTCGGTGAGTCGATCACGGAGTAATGAATGTCTGGATGACCAGTAAAGGAGAGGTCGACCTCACTATCATTTACTTCCAAGGATTCATCGAGCTCAAGGTAGCGCGACAGAATGAAGGCACTATTCAATGTTTGATAGTGCACTGATAGGACATGGTAAACGCCTGCCTTCAAGCGCTGCACGCGGATAGGGCGATCAGTGTTGAACCAGCGTATGGCTTTACCTGTGTGATCATACAACGCAAGATGAGGTGCCGTGGTGGGTTGTTGCCCCCATAGAAGGAGCATCACATCCTCATCGACTTCGAAACGATGGTAGGCCGTCTTGGCAGGTTCGACCACCGTTTGAGAGGTGCCTAGCGACAGACTTTCGAACTCTTGAACGCTGACATCCATCTTGGAAGGCCATGAACAGGGCCTCAACGGATCAATCACAAGCTCTTCTGACAAAGCTTCATCGATTAACACCTGACCATTACCTATCGCACGCACTTTCGTAGAATAGCCTCCTGGTTGAGCCCATGAGTTTCGATAGTTTCTAGCATTACTCGGTAGAATGATCCTATCGAACAGCGTTCGCTGCGCCCCTGGAGCACTAGGGTCCTGCCAGACTTCTACTAGCACATGATCGATCAACGAGCTCATGTCCTCCCATGCACTGTCACCCCAGTTGAACTCTAGGGTCCAGGCTGATTGATCCTCCATCGGAGGCGTATCGAAAGGTACGAGTCCGAATGCGTCGAACGTGCTTCCATTTAGAACGGCTTCCAACCCGTCTCTACCTGCAGCTATGGTTCCCGCCGTAGGTGACAGAATCACATTACCTGTGTTGCCATCAGACTCAGGGATAAAGAGAACATTTACCTTGAATAGAAAGTAAGCGTTAGATGTATCGGTCGAATTACAGTCTAAGACCAGAAGGTAGACATCTTCATATTCAAAGCTTGAGCCGCCAACCGTGGCAGTCACAGAGTTTAGAAAGAGCCCCGAATGACCGTTGAACTGAGTGAGAAATGGCGAACCGAAAGGAACGAAATTGGATTTCAATGATTCCCGGCTAGACAGCTCTAGATTAGATTCATCTATCAATCGCCCAATTTGAACGGACCCATCCAAAAGCTGGTCATCAGTGCCAACCACTAGATAAGGAATGTTTCCAGGGAAATTGGTCACCGTGATGGTCGCGGCCCACGCGTTTCCCAGAACCGCGAACCAGAGTCCACAGGCAAGGGCCATGACCCTAGGTAATGTTAGAGCCGGAGACTGCATACCAGTTACGCTGCTTTCGCGGAAGCGGCGGCTGCGTCGAGGTGCTCGACCATGCTTGCTTCTAACGATAGCGCTTTGCCTAGCTGAGCGAGGAAGGCTTGCTCAGCTGCGGTGTCTGGCTCGATGGTGAGGCGGGCGGCGGTGTAGACTTGGCTGGCGAACTCGGGGCTGTCTGCGCCAGCGGCGAGCGCGTCTACGGACACGGGATGCTTGAATTCATTCTCTAGGAAATCGGCGGCGGCGGTTTCTAGTCCGGCTTCGCGGAGACCTAACGTGATGCGCATGCGTTCGCTTTCGTCGATCTGAGAGTCGGAGGCAGCAGCGGCAACCATGGCGCGAACGAGGAGGAGGGCTTGATCATTGCTTAGCTTCTCGTTAGCAAAGTCACTATCAGCGGGAGCGGCTTCTGTGGCGTCGCTATCCGTGAGGAGTGGTTTGCCGTCTTTGAAATTCTGGTAGGCTTTGTATGCGAGACCACCAATGAGAGCTGCGCCGCCGATCTTTGCGGCGTTCTTCGTGACTTTGCGACCTTTCTTTGAACCTATGAGCAAGGCGCTGAGGCCTCCGAGCATAACACCAGCAGCGAGTTTATTCTCTGCTAGGATATCTTTGGCTTGCTCGAGCAAGTCTTCCGTGGAGCGGCCCCCACTGACTTTTCCAACCACCTCATCGAGCTTGGCGTCAGCACCCGTGGCATCGATGGCCTTGCTCGTGGCGTCTTTCACACCGCTCGTCGCCTGATCGAAGGCGTCTCCAGCGGCATCGCGAGCTTTCCCGAGCACGTCGCCGGGCTGAACGTTCTGGAGCTTCTCACCGAGTTCAGAAACTCCGTGAACAAGTGAATCGAGTAGGGATTTGGCGTCAAACATAGTAAGTAAATTGGTTAGGCTTTTCTCAGAATGATCACGCTAATCTACAAAAGCAAACAAACTTACTCGCTCGCTGCTTCAATAGGCGGCATTTCCTCTAGCAGCTCAAAGCGGACCCGGTAATTAAAGGCTTCTGCACCGATGGCTGAATTGCGTTCAGCTTCGGCTCGCTCTTCGAGTTTGCGGAGAAACTGCAAAGCGAGCTTTGGATAATGCACTCCCGCACGGAAGAAACGGTGCTTGGCTTCCACGAGATCAGTGTTCGGATCCTGTGCGAAATAGACCTTCCCAAAGAGAACGACATCCTGTGGTTCAGGATCTCCCATGAGCTTCACGCGATCGTGATCCACAAGCTCCAAGCCTTCGCGACGAAGCTCTAACACATCCAAGGCGTAATCACGCCCACAGTGCTCCCGCGTCACGACGACGCGTCCGTCACTGACAAAAGCAGAGAAATCTACCGTGCCGCCGTCACCAGCGAGTGGTGTGTAGCGGTCGGGTAGAACCTGCCCACTCTGGCCGGACTCGTCGTCTTCACTGATGGCTAATTCAAAGGTTTTTAGATAAAAGGTTCCATTGCTAGCGATGCGAGGCATGCCGGATTGCGTGAATGATAGCAATGAGTAGCCTTTGTGGTTCCCCCAACGGAAGGTGCCTGGGCCTACGTAGTCCACCTTGAGGGTTGGCCCTTTCGGCTCCATGGTAGTGCATGCGCTAGATACTATAAGAAGACAAGCAAGGAACCATTTCATGATGAAATCAGGAGTGGAGATTTATCACCACGGAGGCACGGAGGGATTCTTTGAAGCTGTCTCTCCGTGTCTCCGTGGTTAAGGTGATAGGATGTTTGCATCGCTAATTGGTGCCACTTGGCTGAGTGAAAGTGGTTACCGAACCGGTGAGAGTGCTTTCTGTTTTTTGGCCATTGGGCCAACGAATATGAACCTTCGTCTCAGTACCTAGTGTAGCAAAGGCCAGTATAGAAGCACTTTGGGAGAGGTAGCCACCGCCTTGCTCGAGAATAGCGGTCTGGATGTTGCCGTCTTTGGAGATGACTTGGACTCGGGTACCTGCGACGACCTTTCCCTTGAAGCGCAGGATGGCGGTATTGCTTACGCCTTTCCTTCGTTGGAATGCTAACATTTGAGCATTATTCTGACCGACTAACCAATCAGCGCGGCCATCGCGATTCCAATCCATCATGACGAGGGAAGTGGCATCGCCGGAGACGACCAAGCCTTCAGGCGTGGTGGGCACTCTGAAGGTGCCGTCTCCATTTCCGTAGAGGATCTGACTGATTCCACTATCAAAGCGACCCGTTTCAGCTTGGGGTTGGAAGTCGTTCTGCACGAAGTAAACATCGGGATGCACGTCGCCATTTAGCTCGGTGACTACGATACCGTAGCCTGGCGAGAGCTGGGCCTGACGCGGAAAGGGGATGAAGCGGAAGCGCTCTTTACCTTCATTAAGAAAGGCGCCTGAGTTCAAAGTGGTGACTGACTTATCGATCGCTTGGTCTAGCTTTTGTCCGTAGATCTCTGTGAGAGTGGCACTGGCAAATTGATGATAGCTGGTGAAGCGTTCAGCTAAAGCCGGCATAGCACGGGTGGAACAACTCTTGCCACGCTTTGGGTAAAGCGTGTCTGCTTCGTAACCTGCTTCGACCAGGCGTTTCTTACCTGTTCCGGTGAGATCACCGTAGTAGAGATGCAGAGGATGCTCAGCAGTCGCTTTGTATTTGGTATTTAGGCCCAGATTGGTGGCGACGAAGTCCAGATCGCCATCACCATCCAAGTCACGGCTGGCGAGACCACGCCACCAACCAGTCCAGGCAGCGAGACCGCTTGATTCCGTGATGTCTCGGAGTGTTCCTTTCTCATTGAGCCAGCATTTCACCGGTCCCCAGTCCTGGGCTACGAGAAGATCTTGCCAACCATCGTCATTCACATCAGTCCAAATGGCGCTCGTGACCATGTTCGTCTCCAATGATTGCCCGGCATCCGTAAAGGTGCCGTTGTCATTTAAGAGCAATTGGCTCTTTGGAGCTTCCGGGTAAGCTCCGGGGACAAGGCGAGAACCGATAAAGAGATCGAGATCGCCATCATGGTCCATATCAGCAGTAGCGACACCGCTGCCGGAGTATGTGTTCTTTGGGAGACGTGCTGATGCATCTGTGAACTGACCAGTGCCATCATTTAGATAGAGTCGGTCGCCTAACAAGATGCTTCCTGGTTCACACTCGACACCGCCCGAGACGACGTAGAGGTCTTGGTCGCCATCAGCATCAGCATCGAAGAAGAGAGCGCCCATGTCTTCGCGATCCGCATGGACTAGAAAGGGTTTGGTGATAATGGAAGATTTCGTGAGGAACACGAGTTGTCCTGGCTGACCAGCTGCCCCACCAAGATAAAAGTCATCGGTGCCGTCGCCGTTCACATCTGCGACGGCAAGGCAGGGTCCCATTTGAGAATGCTTCATGGGTAAGAGAGGTTGCCTAACATAATCATTGTAGGACTTCTCACGATGAGCGGTTGGCATTTGTGGGAGCAGTACGCGCTGGTAGCTCGCAGTGGTCTTGGGAGTCGGTTTCTCGGGTTCGAATCCGCCGCGGATAAGTAGGTGCTGGTTGGCTTTGAGGTCGCGAAATACGGCTGTCTTGCCTTGCCAGCGTGCGGTGAGCTGCTTGATCTCAGTCTCTTTTCCAAGCCCGAAGTGGAGTATAGGCTCGTTGGCAGACATGAAACCACGCGCAAGGGAGAGTTGTTTGGTTTGTTTGCCAGAGTCTGTTTCCAACTCAACTTCAGCGCCAATTCCGAAGCGGTTTCCACTGGGGAGATCGAAGGCGACCGTGACACGATTGTTCTGATTGAGATCATTTCGGAAAACCGATACCGGCTCATCGAAATTAACCACGACGAGATCGAGATCTCCATCGCGATCGAGGTCGCCGTAGGCTGCTCCGTAGCTCGCTGCCAGTTGATCGAGGCCCCACGCATCACCTTGTTTCTCGAAATACAGCCCACCGGTGTTGCGAAAAGCTAGGTTCTTCTGTTTCAGTATGGGTGTCTTTCCCCAGGCATCGCTTCGCCAACGTGAGGGCGTCTTCCTAGCAAGATCACTGTTCATAAAATCTCGCGACATTCCATTCGTGACGAAGAGATCTTCCCAACCATCATTGTCCAAATCACCGAACTTGGGCGACCAGGTCCAATCACTCGAGGCCAAGCCGGTGAGAAAGGCTGCTTCGATAAAGCGTGAGGATCCAGTATTCAGATAGACCGCGTTTCGCATCATCTGGCGCGGGTTGGACAGATTGAGGAACCACTGATCCTTCTCCATGTCCCCCATCGAGACTTTCTGCTGATAGTGCGTGGTTGCGGCCATGTCGGTCGCCATGAAATCCATGCGCCCATCGCGGTTAATGTCCGAGAAATCACTTCCCATGGAGAGCCAGGGTATATGCGGCAATGCGCTGCGGGCGACGTCTTTGAAAGTGCCATCCTTCTGATTGAGGTAGAAATGGTCAGGTCCTTTATAGTCATTGCTCACATAGAGATCGGGGTAACCATCAGCATTCGCATCCCACCAGGTGGCGGCCAAGCCAATGTCATTTCCGGCGATACCAGCCGCATTGCTGACATTAGTATATCGACCCTGTCCGTCATTCTGATAGAGCACATCGGCTCGACCTGCAGTGGCTAGTTCGATGCGGCCTTCACCCTTGTCCATGATAGTAAATAGTTCACGGAACTTTGGTGTGACTACCGCACGGCGTTTGCCTTTCTCAGTGACGACTTCGATGATGCCACGCTTGAAGGCTTCTTGGGAATTCCGAGGCGGCTTGGCGTCTTCTGACAAAGGCATGCGATGCGTAACTAGGTAGGCATCAAGATCACCATCCAAATCGTAATCTGCGAACGCCATCATCACACTAGGACCATGGTAATCAAGGCCTACGGTGGCAGCAATCTCGGTGAACCTGCCCTTTCCGTCATTCTGATAGAGTAAGTTTGGGCCATTGAAGACGCAAACGTGCAAGTCGAGATCCCCGTCGCTATCAATATCCGCAAGGCTTGGACCCGCGCACCAGGCGCCACCACCGCCAACGCCTGCGGCCTCAGTCACGTCTGCAAACTTCCAATTGCCAAGATTTCGATAAAGTCTATTTCCTCGGTCGTAGTGAGTGAGATACACATCTGGCAATTGATCACCATCGATGTCGCCGATGCAGACGCCATTTCCAGAATATTGGTCCGTCATCAGGTTGAAATCAGCCTCCTGAGGAAAGCGATATATGAGGTCTATACCGGTCAATTCACTTCCCATTTGGGTAAATTTCCCAGTAGGCAATCCATCATGCTCAAGAGACTTCACTTCAATCTCACCGCACAATGGAGCGGCTAAGAGGAGAGTCAGAAGGAGAGCAAAGAATCCGTTCACTGGCCCAAGCTAGCAAGAAGCGGAGAAGGCATCAAAGCTCATTCCCATTGAAGAAGAGATGAGCTAACCGCGATACTCGCCAGGCACCGGTTGATCACGAATGCCTAGGCGATCTTCGATGCTCCGCTCAAGATAGAGAAAGGTATCAAGTTCTCCCGCCTTGCCCAAGAGTTTCACGCGTCGGTCATTCTGTAGCTTCGCGTAGAGGGTTGGTGACAACGGCACGGAGCCCTGATTTCGCACACGAATCTTGGAGGCCTTGCAATAAATCTGTGCGATTTCGCTAGAGGCTATCTGTTGATTTCCCTTCCAGGGGATGGGGCCTTGCTTGACTGACAAATTACTCGCGGAGACTTCGACCGTGGTACGATTTAAAAAACCAGCAATGACGCTATAGGTAAGAGCGACGCCTACGGCAACATGGCCAATGGGGAAGATGAACATGATCAGCCCGATGATGCCAGCGTCGGGCATCTGTGAGCCAATGACATACCATCCTATCAGAAAGGCATTCCAGGCGATGCAGAAGAAGAGCAGAAAGAACAAGCCTGGATGATACCACCGGCGAGACAGTCGCAGGCGTAGCGGTGTGTCTTCGATATCGAGATTCTCTGGACGACCTACCTTTCTCTTAGGCTTAACAGCTGATGTTGGAGGCGAGACTTTCAGGTCTTCCGCAAAGCTCATCACGGCTTGGCAATGCGCACAGGTGGCGATGCTCGTGTCAAAGTTGATATCCGGCTCTTTCAGCGCGGCACCGCAGGCTTTGCAATTGAAGACCATGCACTAGCTTCTAGCTAGGTGATGACAAGGTCAACTGAGCGAAGAGCGAAGCGGCTATTTGAAGAGCTAAACGTAAACAGCCAACGCTTTGCGGAGAGCTTCCACTTCCAAGGGCTTCTCCAAGAAGGCACTAGCACCAGCGTTCAGCATGTCCTGCCCTTTGAAATGCTCTGCACTCATGCCAATGATCGCTAGCTTGCCATCGGTAGCTCGCAGCTCTTCGATCAGTTGGATTCCTGATTTCTCTGGCAGGTTACAATCGGTCAGCAGGACGTCAGGCGTTTCCAAGGCCAAAGCGGCGAGAGCCGAACGAACCTCCGGAGCATGCATCACCCGGAAACCCAACATATTCAGCGCGCAGCTAAGAAAGGAAGCAACTCCAGCATCATCTTCTACGATGAATACTGAATGACGGGGCTCTTCTATCGAGGGAACACTGATCATATTTGTCCTTAATTATACAATATATTTGAAATAAATCTAATAGTTTTGTAAGTTATGGTAAAAATTGTTATTCCTATATCGCTGGCTATACAAGGAAAGTCTGTGATAAATGACCATACAGAGGTATCCGTTTTAGGAATAATCTCAGCTCTGATAGAGCAATCTCATCATGGCATCGGCACGAGTCTAGCTGACGTAATCCGTTTGCGAGCGCTATACCGCTGTGATAGCATTCTCCCCTTGCGCGGTTGCCTCGCAATTCTACCCACAACATGTCCGACAATAACCCTTTGAACTCCGACTCCCAAGAACCTCGTGGGGGTAAAGATCCTAACTTTAACTGGCGGGGTCTGATCCTTCTTTCGATCGCGATGCTGCTGATCCTGGGGGCTTTCTGGAATTACAGCAACCGAAGTGGTCAGACAGAGATGAGCTACCAGGCTCTGCTCTCGATGTTGGATGACAGCGCGAAGGCACACACCGATGGGACCGAAGGTACCGATCCTATCGTCAGGGGACCTGCCCAGAAGCAACTCAGCCTTGTTAAAGACACTTCTACGATGCCCAAATTCGTCGTAGAAGGCTTCTACTACCCAGGACGTTTGTCAGTAAAGCCTGATAATCTGGTAGAAACGCAACCGACTAGCACCGCTGAGCTCGAGTTGGCCTTCCGCACGGAAGTCTTCGTTAGCTACGAGGCTTTGGGGAAAGAACTGAAAGATAAGCTCGATGCTGCAGGCATCAGCCCTCGGCAGTTCACCCGCACGAGTATTTGGAATAGCCCAGCAATGAACTTCCTACCGATCTTCCTGATCGTGTTGCTGCTCTACTTCTTCTTCCGTCACCAGCTGAAGAATGCTGGCCGTGGTGCCATGAGCTTCGGCAAGAGCCGGGCTAAGATGATGGCTGTCGAGAAGAACAAGGTCACCTTCAAAGACGTCGCCGGAGTGGAAGAGGCGAAGGAAGAGGTCTGGGAGCTCGTCGAATTTCTCAAGGATCCAAAGAAATTTCAGCGCCTCGGTGGAAGCATCCCCAAAGGTGTCCTCATGGTAGGCCCTCCGGGCACAGGTAAGACCTTGCTCGCTCGTGCCATCGCAGGTGAAGCAGACGTACCATTCTTCAGCATCAGTGGTTCCGACTTCGTAGAGATGTTCGTAGGTGTCGGTGCTTCCCGCGTGCGTGACATGTTTGAGCAGGGTAAGAAGAGTTCTCCTTGTCTGATCTTCATTGATGAGATCGACGCGGTCGGTCGTCATCGTGGCCACGGTCTCGGCGGCGGTCATGACGAACGCGAGCAGACTCTGAATGCGCTTCTCGTGGAGATGGACGGTTTCGATACGAACGAAGGCGTCATCATCATTGCAGCGACAAACCGTCCTGACGTCCTCGATCCTGCGCTCCTACGTCCCGGCCGTTTCGACCGCCAGGTCACGGTGAGTCTGCCCGATGTGAAGGGCCGCGAACAGATCCTGAAGGTTCATTCAAAGAAAGTGAAGATGGCAGAGTCCGTCGATCTATCTGTCGTCGCTCGAGGCACTCCTGGTTACTCAGGAGCTGAGTTGGCCAATGTGATCAATGAGGCGGCTCTGCAAGCCGCTCGTAAGGGTTTGACTGCCATTACCACAGCTGAGCTCGAAGAAGCTCGAGATAAAACTCGATGGGGCAAAGAGCGTCGTAGCTTGGCAATCAGTCAGAAAGAGAAAGAAGTGACCGCTTATCATGAAGCAGGTCACGCCATTCTCATGATCATGCTAGAGCACACGGAACCTCTTCACAAAGTGACAATTATTCCGCGTGGACCTTACATGGGAGCTGCAATGTGGTTGCCAGCCGAGGATAAGTATCAAACTCGCCGCAAAGAAATCCTCGACTCTCTCATCGTCGATATGGGCGGTCGTGTGGCTGAGGAGATCACCTTTGGTGATGTGACCAGTGGAGCCAGTGGTGACATCCGCATGGCTACAAACATCGCCCGCCGCATGGTTTGTGAGTGGGGCATGAGCGACGCGCTTGGCATGGTTGAATACGGTGCCAATGACGAGCACGTCTTCGTTGCCAAGGACATCGGTGGTGGCGGTAGTCGCGGATACAGCGAATCCACGGCTCAGAAGATCGATGCCGAGATCAAGCGTTTGATCGATGATGCCTACTCGACTGCTAAGCGGATGCTCATTGAGAAACGTGACGCACTCGAGGCTGTTGCTAAAGCTTTGTTAGAATATGAGACCCTCGATGGTCATCACATCGAAGAGATCGTGAAGAATGGTCACATGACCGAGCCTCCAAGCACTCCACAGCCACCAGAGCTTCCGCCGAAAGCTGAGGAAGAAGAGAAGCCCAAGCGTCCTGAAGAAGAGAAGAAATCTCGCGATGGTGACTTGCCTGGCGACCTCGCAGGAGCTCCTGCTTAGAATAGTTAACAAACACTTTTACTAGAAACCTCCCAGACTTCGGTCTCGGAGGTTTCTTCGTTTTAGGAGCGAGCTATTGATAAACGGTTTCGGAAGAATAGTGAAACTTTCGGTCAGCTCGCAAGAAAGGGCGTTTTACTGAGAGTAGATCACTCGTTGGTTTGCTCTACCTAACGGCCAGCAACGAGGGGTGGCATCTTGCACGGATAGAACAGGCTGCGCCAAGAGGGCCATCTTACTGTTGCCGATGAAACGGTGGTCGATAATGTGGGCTGGCAGTCTTTGAAGAAAGGCTTAAAGAGTCTGCCAGAACTTGTGTTTTTTAACCACGGAGGCACGGAGAACACGGAGGTCCTGCAATTGAGGGCTGTTGTTCTCTTCGTGTTCTCCGTGTCTCCGTGGTGAGTTTTATAGGGTGGTTGTTTCACTCGTTCATGACTAACGGCCTACGCCAAGATCATTGCTACTTCCGCGAATCACTCTCCAGATAGAGGCGATGAGAGCGGTGGCATTCTGCTTCTAAAATTGCGCGGAAAGTATCGCGATCTTCGCTCGGTGTGCCACTGGTCATGACATACTGATAGTCTCGCCAATGGAGAATCTCCTCACGGGCATTGTCCATGCGTAGTGCCACGACGGCTTCGTCATCCGTGCCACGACCACTGAGTCGTCGGTGCAATTCTTTGAGACTTGGTGGCATGACAAAGATGTCGACCAAGGAGGCTTTGATCTTCTCATCGCGATCCTTGCGGATCTTCTCGGCGCCCTGCACATCGAGGTCCATGAGGACGCTAGTGCCTTCCTGCAAATGGCCCATCACGGTGCTTTTAAGCGTGCCGTAGTAGTGATTGTGCACCTTGGCATACTCTAGAAACTGCTTTCGTTTCACCCGATCGAGAAACTCTTCCTCGTAGAGAAAGTGGTAGTCCTTCCCATTGACCTCGCCAGGACGTGGAGCCCGGGTGGTGCAAGAAGTCGAGTAAACGTAATTCGGCAATTTCGCTTGAGCGCGACACAAGGTCGTCTTGCCGCAGCCGGAGGGGCCGGAGACCACACAGAGAAAGCCTGAGCGTAGAAATGCCATGATCTGAGTCTACTCGACGTTCTGAACTTGTTCGCGAATCTTCTCAACCTCGGTCTTTCCTTGGACGACGATTTGCGTAAGCACAGCGTCATTGGCCTTGGAACCGATGGTGTTGAATTCGCGGTTAAATTCCTGTGAAAGAAAGTCTAACGGACGCCCTACAGGTTCGTCACTTTGGATGAACTGAGCCAGCTGTTTATCGTGGCTATCTATGCGATCGAGTTCCTCAGAAATATCTGAGCGCTCGGCAAACAAGCCTATCTCGCGAAGAAGACGCTCATCGTCCAGAGGCAAAGGCAGCCCGGCTTCTTCCAAACGTGTCCGCATGTTCTTGCGGTAGCGCTCCACGACGGCAGGAGCGTGTTCACGAATCTCCGTCACAAGCTGTTGCACGCGCTCACGGCCATCTGAGAGCACTTTGGCCAGGTGGTTACCCTCTTCTTCCCGCGAGGCGAGAAACGTGCTGAGCGCTTCATTTACGCCCTTCTCGATCACTGGCCAGATCTCTGACGCCTCGATCTCTACCTCTTGAAGTTCGAAGACACCAGGCGCGCGCATCAGGTCCAAAGGAGCAATAGGCACAGCATCGCCTAGACGTTCGCGGAGTTGACGATGTTTCTCGACATACTCCGCTGCCAGACTCTGGCAGACTCGTAGCTGAGACGATCCCATTTCCGCCTCTTCATCCGTTTCCAAAGTTACTTTCACGCTCACTCGGCCACGCGAAACGCGTTCCTGCACCATCTGGCGAACAGCCCGCTCGAGGCTGACGAGATGCTTCGGCAGATTCACGACCACATCCAGCTGCTTACGATTCACAGAATGAATCTCCACGCCGCATCGCCACGGTGCCTGACAGACCTCGCCTGCTCCAAAACCTGTCATGCTCATCATAGGACAGCATTGCAGAACGGACTGACGATGAAGACAAGTTTTATCCTAATATGCGTTCTTGGGATCTGTCTGAATGGGTATTTCGTAGGCCTGCTGTTTAGACACAAACGCTAGTGATATCTGACTTGTGCCCGATGTAGAATAAGAATCAGTGTTGATTCTTTATTTCGTTATTCTTCTTAACGATGCGAATAACACGAACAACGAGGTTAAGTCATTGACTCACCTCGGGCTTATGATGGAACGTCATGGTTCACATCTTTGATAAACATGCGAATGAATGCGTCGCAGTTGTGAGAAACCTGGTATTTGTTCACAGTTGTTCACCAATGTTCACGGCTTCTTTCGCGGTTACTAGAGGCACCCACTGCTCATTTTTAAGAGCGATTCTCGCCGCTGCTATCTCGGCAGCTTTCTTACTATTACCTGTGCCAACGCCGAGATCGAGACCTTCCCATTCCACTCGTGACTCGAAGACTTTGCAGTGATCAGGGCCGCCTTCGGAGACGATATGGTAGAGTGGGCTTGTCGGCGTGATTGCTTGGAGAATCTCCTGCAGCTGGCCTTTGGGATTTATCTCATCCGGAGCTTCTAAGATCTCCTCAAGCTCGATTTTACAATGTTTGAGAATGAACGCTTTGGCAGCTTCGAGATTCCCATCCAGGTAGATGGCGCCGATGAGCGATTCGAAAGCGTCGGCAAGAGTGGATGCCCGATTGCGTCCTCCAGAGGCCTCTTCGCCTTTGCCCATGAGGAGAAACTCGCCCAGTCCGAACCGGCTGGCGAAGGCGTCCAAGGCATCGCGTGATACCAAGCGTGATCGCAGCTTGGTAAGATGCCCCTCGGTGAACTGCGGAAATTGCTGGTAGAGGTGCTCGGTTAGAATCAGTTGGAGAACGGCGTCACCGAGGAACTCAAGACGTTGGTTATCGAAATGGGGCCGTTGGGTCTCGTAGGCGAGGCTAGGATGCGTGAGCGCCTCCGCGAGTAAGAGAGAGTTTCGGAACTTGTAACCGATCTTCTGTTCGATGGAATCCATGGTGCCGGTGAACGGTCAAACGCTCTAACCTTGAAATCGGTTCCGATAAAAAGGGAGATGGGTGATCGACGGGGCTCGAACCCGCAACAACCAGAATCACAATCTGGGACTCTACCATTGAGCTACGACCACCAACTCTTGGCCCAAACGAGCCACAGTGCGTACTGGAAATCCAGTGAAATGTTTCGCCTTTGGTCAGATCGATCTTCGGTTTTCTCTTAGATGAGGCTTAAAGTCAGTAGCATTGGAGAAGATGGAGTTATGGTTTATGTATTCATTCTTAAAGTATATAAATAACTCAGAATATTAAGAAAAGTTTTTGAACGTATTCTAAAAGAGGGTGTCTTAGTCTCCATTCGTCGTGCGTAAGTTGATCTTCCCCCTATCCCTCCTGTTGTTGTTCTGGCTGTTTGTCTCGTTGAGAGGCCAAGGTGACAGCGATGTCCCGCAGCTCGTCGCTTCATCAGAAACAACCAGCTCTCTGGACTCGACTTCTAATGTGATCGGCATCGCTGGCGATCAGATAAACTTTGCAGGGCTCATGAATGACTACCTCGCCGTGTTCGGCATCCTCGTGGTCTCGGTCATCTTGGCGCTGCGTCGTCGGGCTCATCTCGTCTTCGGACAACGCCACCGGCATCGTCGCTAGAGACGCTCGATCGTCCGAGCGGAGAGCCAGAGATAGTCTGACAGCCGATTCAGATAGATCACCAGGTGCTCCAAAGTATCCCCTGCATCCTCAATGGAGAGAACATCCCTCTCCGCGCGTCGGCAAAGCGTGCGTGCATGATCAAGGTGCGCACTGGCCAGAGGGCCTTGTGAACCAGGAATGGCCCAGTCCTTAAACTTCGCCGTCAGATCAGCCTCGAGCTGTTTCGCTTCGGTTGTGAGCCCTTCGTGATCAGCGGCGGAGAGAGTGGCATAGCCGCTATCGGCATAGCGTTGACGATCTTCTAGCGCAGTCGCGATCTCGCCCATCACGAGAATGAGCTGACCTTGCAAGGTGCTTAGTCGGGTTTCGAGTTCGGCGAATCCTTCGAGCCGGGCTTGAGTCCGAGTGATTCCTAGAACGGCATTCAGCTCATCAAGTGAGCCATTCGCGATGATCCGAGCATGGGTTTTAGGCACCCTGCGTCCATACATGAGATCGGTCTCCCCGGAATCCCCGCGTTGAGTGATGACTGACATGATAAGAAATTTCTAGGGGTTTTGACAGAGATTGAGCAACTCGTCCCGGTGCGATTCTAATTCGGGTCCTAACAAAGCTAGGCGTAATGACGCGGGCGTGAAGATTTCGCCGGCCGTGCGTTGAACGTCTTCGGGAGTGACCAGCTTCAAATCTTCCAGGTAGCGTTCAGGATTGAGATCGTTGTCTTGATGCAAGGCAGCATCGCCGATCCAGAACATCTGGGTGCTGGTTTCTTCCAAACCCATTTCATGGTTTCCAGCCACATACTGGTAGGCAGCCTTGAGTTCGCGAGCGCTTGGGGGCTGTTCACGTAAGCGTTTGAGCTGACGGAAGGTCTGTTTTAAAAGCGGCATGAGAAACCGAGGTTCACAACTAGCATAGACACTGAAAAGTCCGGTGTCCGTGTAGACATCCCGCGAGGAACCGATGCTATAACAATAGCCACGTTTCTCTCGAACCTTGAGCAAGCCGCGAACTCATCGTTTCGCCTAACAAGACACTTAGAAGAGCCGGCTTGGGTAAAGCTGAGGATGATCGCGGCCCTCCATGATGAAAGCGAGACGGACGTGGACCTGTTCGGTCGGGCGTTCTTTCCAGTGCTAGTCGTTGATTCAGTGGTTGGGTAACTACCGGCTTGAGTTTCTTCGTTGCCTGCCGCTTGCCCTTGTCGATCTCGGAGAAAGCTTTCGCGACCACTTCGACCATGGCTTCTGATGATCGTGGGCCTGCCACAGCGACAACAGAGTTCTTCGCCCCATACGCTCGCTGGAGGTAGCTCACGAAATCGTCTCTCTCGATGCGGCTAAGCGTTTCGGTAGAGCCTAGGATGGGCCTTCCTAGTGGCTGCTTAGGCCAAGTTACTTCCGAGAGAATATCGTCTACATGTGAGGACGGCTCGTCTCGATACATGAGGATTTCGTCCTCGATCACTTGGCGTTCACGGCCTATTTCTCCGTCTGGAAACGTAGATTTCATGTAGATATCTGCTAACAGATCTACCATGCGTTTCAAATGCCCGGCAGGAGAACGTAAGTGATAGCAGGTATGCTCTTCTGAGGTGTAAGCGTTGAGGGATCCCCCCACAGATTCTGCCTGGACGACGATCTGTTTAGGCGTTCGTCGCTGGGTGCCTTTGAAGAGCATGTGCTCTGTGAAATGCGCCAGGCCCTGTTTCCTAGCAGGATCATGACGAGAGCCTGCTCCGGCAAAGACGCCCATGGAAAGGC
This sequence comes from Caprella mutica, assembly GCA_947561585.1. Classification (NCBI taxonomy): domain Eukaryota; kingdom Metazoa; phylum Arthropoda; class Malacostraca; order Amphipoda; family Caprellidae; genus Caprella; species Caprella mutica. Next base: position 52,750 of record CANNZV010001975.1, read on the forward strand.
TGCGCCAAGTAGGACAATGAGCCGCCACGACGCGCAAGCCACTTTCGAGTGTTTGCAAATGATAGTCGACCATAAGTTAGGAAGGAGTCGTGGCTAAGAGGTGTGTGGCCATTTCGAGATCTTGAGGGAATGTGATCTTCAAATTGGGTTTGAGATTCTCACTCAAATGCACGCCTTCTCCTAACAATTCTACGGCAGAAACTTCATCAGTGACCAGCGCATCCTGTTTGCATACGAATTCGTAAGCTCTCTTAAGTAACTGTAGATCAAAGACTTGTGGTGTTTCCATTGCCCAGAGATTCGTCCGATCCACACTGCCTGTGACCCGATGATTTCCATCGACCCGTTTGACTGTGTCCGTGATACGCCTCGCGCAAGCGGCGGCTCCATGAAGCTTTGCTAGATCACAACAACGTTCCAAATCGCTCTCTGCTAAGAGAGGGCGAGCCCCATCATGCACCGCGACAAAGTCTGTCTTAGGATCGACGTTTTGAAGGCCCTCCATCACTGACAAATGTCGCAACCGGCCTCCTGGAATCACCTTCGTGAGTTTTGACCATTCATTGGTGGTGGCCCATTCTTCAATCGTCGCCCGGTTCTCTTTCGAGGTCACCACGATGATTTCATCGATGCAGTCAGCTTGTTGAAAAGTCTCAAGCGAATGTGCTAGAACTGGACGCGATCCTAGGGTCACAAAGAGTTTGTCAAACCCCATGCGCCTGCTTTGGCCAGCAGCGACCAGGATGGCGGCAGTCGACATCGGAGTCTAACCAAGCTTCGACATGACGAGCGCAGACAACTTCTTATTGTCCACGGCTCCACCAGTTCGTTCCTGCACGGTCTTCATCACAGGGCCCATGTCCTTGCGGGAACTCGCGCCAAGATCAGCGATGACGGCATCGATGATTGTAGCCACTTCGTCTTCGGGTAGCTCTGCTGGAAGGTAGCGTTTTAGAATCTCTGCTTCACTCCGTTCTTTCTCAGCAAGCTCTGGACGATCGCCATCGTCGAAGCTCTGGGCAGAGTCGTCGCGCTTCTTCAGCTCTTTGCGGATCACGGCTTGGCAACCGGCGTCGTCGAGTTCAGCACCAGCGCCGCCTTCTTCGATTGCAGCATATTTGAAAGCAGACTTCAGTCCACGTAACACACTCAGGCTGAGGGTGTCTTTGGCCTTCATGGCAGTCTTTAGGTCCTCGAGGAGGCGATCAGATAACGAACTCATTGTTAATCAATACTGGGTCCCTCCAGCGGCACAACCTTAGATTAGCTGACCTGCCGAACGAATTTGTGAATCACAAACAAGAAACTTACAAATTGGAAGACACTTCCGATTCTAGTCGGGGTTTTATAAACGTCCGCAAAGAGGAGCGATTCGTCGCTTTGAAACGGTCGGCCCTTTCTCCTACATAGGTGGGGGGAGAAAGGGCCTCTTTCTTTAGAATGTAGGGGGTGCAGATTGTCTGAATATGGACATTTCAAATCCTAAAGTCCTCAAATTGAAGGGCGTCTTGTTTCTCCTACTTGGTCTCCTCAGTTCGGGGCTCTTGCTAGCACATGTGCCAGATAGTAAGGTTGTACTTCTTCTAGGAATCGCCATCTGGTCCTTCTGCAGATTCTACTACTTCGCTTTCTATGTGCTGCAGCACTACGCCGATCCAAGCTTCCGCTACGCGGGTTTGTTTGATCTAGCGCGCTACTTGCTCACAGGAAAGCAGGCAGAGAAGTCGGAGGCTCCTGACGGTTAAAGAAGTGCTCACGAGAGGACTCGAACCTCCACGGGTATTATCCCACTAGAACCTGAATCTAGCGCGTCTACCAATTCCGCCACGTGAGCTTGTGAATGGCATTTCGCCGTCGGACCTTAGCTTCCACGGTATTCAGAGTGGCTCAACTCAAATCTTGGTTCGAGGAGGTTTCCTAAAATGAGTTTTGTTCTGTTTTGACGGAAATAACTGATGGCTTAGGCTTTTGGCTCGATTAGGCCTCGGCGGAGCTCGGTGATGGAGATTTGTTGAGATTTGAGAGCGGTTTCTAGGTGGGTTTTGATGGCCCAGGCGTCTACTTTGTCGCCACAGGTGAAGATGTCGATGGCGGCGTAGCCGTGCTCTGGCCAGGTGTGGACGGAGAGGTGGGATTCGGCGATGACGAGGACTCCGCTGACACCTTGGGGGGCGAATTTGTGGAAGGCTTCGCTGACGATGGTGGCACCACCTTTGAGGGCGGCGTCCCGCATGCTGGTTTGGATGCTGTCTGTGCAGTCGAGGATTTCGCTGTCACAGTGGTAGCATTCCATGAGTATTTGTAGTCCGAGCGCCTCCATGGCGGCGAGTGTGTGCCCTTTCCCTTGGTTGTCAATCTGAGGGGCTTTGGAGCAGATTTGGATGTTTTGAGGCTGGGAAGCCTTGCCATAGGAGGTTGAGCGGGGCTATCTTGGTTGCTTGCGTTGATGGCCAGTTTCATTAAGTATGGTGCGGTTGCACACGGTTGCTTCGTTTCTGTGACTCCGTTCTGAGTGCTGTCAATTCAGGCTACAATCCTATAATACCCTCATAACCCTATCCTCAAACCTATGAAATTATCTTCCCTATCTGGGCGAGCTCGCAGTTCTTTGAAGCTGCTGGCGGCGCTTTCAGTTTTCAGTGTTCCGAGCGCCTTTGCTCAGGATCAAGAGCCGGATTACACCTTCGATTTCAATTCGGACCCTGGTAATCAAATCGAGACCTTTGGCACCACGGAGTGGCGCTCTAGCGGAGGTGTTGATGATTCAGGCTATCTCAGCATCACGGATGCGCTAAATAGTCAGAACGGGGGGGTGATTTTTGAAGACCCCACCGGCGGCAAGCCTATTGAGGGAATGATATTCAGTATCGATTGTAGAATCGGCGGTGGAACAGATGACCCGGCCGATGGTTTTAGTCTTAACATTGTGCGCCCAGATGATCCACTTTTAGCAAATCCACGTGGCAGTGGTTACGCAGGTACGCGGGATCTTGGTGCGACTGAGGACAACCTTCCCGAAGAAGGTTCTCAGACTGGCTTGGGCATCGGTTTTGATGCGTGGCAGAGTGGTGGTGCTGTTTCCAGTGATATTATCGGTATTAGTGTTCGCGTGGATGGCGAGATGATCGAGCAAGTCGCTGCGGCAACGAAGAACGGCGAGGCGGACGACGTGACCTCTCTCCAGACAGGCCCCCGCGGACCTGATGGTGCAGGCGATATCAGCGAGCTTACCTGGCAGCCGTTTGAGGCAGAATTGACACCGAACGGTGATTTGACGGTTTCGTGGAAAGGCGAAGTGATTGTTGATACACAGGTGAACTATTTCCCTGGGCCTGCTCAGATTGTCTTTGGCGGGCGGACGGGTGGAGCCAATCAGGCTCACCATTTCGATAACTTGAGTCTAACGATTCTCGCAGCTTCGAAAGCGGTGGTTTCTGGTCTAACGTTTACTCGGAACGAAGTGACCTTTCAGGTCACGGACGGCGACGATAGTTCGCTGGACGCTGATTCTGTAACCTTGATGATCGATGGTTTTCCAGTGACGGCTGAGGTTACGAAAGAGGGTCTTATCACGACGGTGACTCATATTCCCGATCCACAGTTCGAAATCGCATCGATTCACTCCTATGCGCTGGCTGCTAAAGATTCGATTGGCAACGACATCGGGCGGACTGGAAATGTTGCGTTGCCTGCTCCTGTGTTCCCTATCGATCCGCTGCCCGGTGCAGATGGTGAAGAGGGTTTGTTCGGCACTCGCTACATTTGGGGTGGCCTTGAAAACCCGGATATTGCTTCAAGTGCTGAGGCGATCCAGATCATCCAATCCGTGGCCAACGGTAGCTGGGATGGTGATTTCTTCGATACGCTTCACTCGACGATCAATTTCAACAGCGCTGGTTTCTTTGGTGATGACCAAGAGTATCCCGTAGAGGTGACTAGCTCTGATTCATGGACTGGTGAGCAGTTCATTCAGTACTCTCGCGGGTCGCTTCGCTTCGCTCAAGCTGGCGAATATACCTTCGGAATTCACTCTGATGATGGCATGGGACTTCGTGTTCTCGGTGGTCCAACCTTTATATCTTCGGATGGTGTTGGTGCGATCGATAGGGCTGATCCTTCAGCGCTGGTATTTCTAGGCCCTACAGGAGATTCAGACACCCGTGGTGTCTTGTCTGTGCCATCGGCCGGCACTTATGAGGTGGAGTTCTTCTGGTGGGAAGCTGCCGATGGTGACCATGGGGAGTTGTATGTCTCTAAGGGTGCGATCGGTGGAGGTGATGATGATCCTGCTGCTTCATGGAGCCTCGTCGGTCAATCTGAGGACGGTTACTTTCAATATTCCTGGTGTCGATGCAGACGGCTGGACGGTGGTGGGTTCAGCACCTCAGGAGGATGCCATTACCACTCTTGAGGGAGCGGATGCTGCTCTGGCGGGCGCAACGGCCCACAGCGAATGCTGATGCTCTGAACCACAGCGATCCTGAGGGAGACGGTGGCCAAGGAGGCATTGGCGGTGACGAAGCAGTGCCTGGTGGTACGGACGGTGCGGACGATAACTTTGCGATCAAAGGAACCGCCAAGTTGGTGATTCCTGCGACTGGTGACTATGAGATCGGCTTCCGGAGTGATGATGGCGCGCGTTTGCGCATCATTGGCCAAGAGTGGAGCGGTATCGCGGCGTCTGTGGATGAGAACACGGCCATGGTAGATGGTGATGCTCTGCTATTCGATTCGACAACTGGCAACAGCAGAAACGCTGGGTGCGATCACGTTGGAAGCTGGTACCTACGACATGGAGTTCGTTGGGTTTGAAGCTGGTGGTGGTGCAAACTTCGAAGTCTTCGGCCTTGGAGTCGGCGCGCCTAGTCCTGTGTTGCTTAGCCGCGATGGTGCTGGTGCGGGGTGTGTTAGAGCCTTCAGTGGCTTTGGTCGCTCCTCCTGCAGTTCGTCTCCCGGTGGTCGCCTTCTCACGTGATGGTGATAATGTGACGATCGACTTCGAAGCCCTCGATGGATCGGCTGAGCACATGCTGCAGTCCAGTCCAGATCTTGCGACGTTCACAGACGTGGAAACGACGTTCACTCAGGTGGAAGGCGATGTTTACCGTGTGGTTGGGGCTTCCCTCGATCCCTCGGACGCCTACTATCGCGTTCGCCAATTGCCTCCTCCTGCTGTGCTTGAAGAGGACTTTGAGAGCGGTGCGGAAGGTTGGTCTGTTGCCGGTGGTGTCTGGGAGCTGGGTGCGCCAGCTGGTAGCCTAAGTTCTGCCCTCAGTGGAGCCAACGTCTATGCGACGGGTCTGGAAGATGGTTATCCATCTGAAGCGGTGGCTTCCCTGACGTCACCACTGCTGGACATCACTGAAGTCGAGAATCCACGACTCCGTTTCTTCTACAACCAGACGATGGGTGAAGGAGAAGGTGTGGAGGTGAACTTTGTCGACGAGCTTGGCACGGTGCTGTTGGAAACGGACATTTCTTCTGGTCTTGTCCTTCTTGGCGAGAGTGGCGGTTGGGTTGAGTTCAACCGTCCTATCCCAGCTGAGGCTCGTGGTCAGAAGATTCAGATCTTGTTCCGTGTCCTCACAGATGATGACGAAGACAACAATGGCTTCGGCTTCGCGCTGGACGACGTGGTTGTGAAGTAAGCTTCATTTAGAGAAGCAAATTTACACGAAGGGGATGGAGCTGAGGCTCTGTCCCCTTCTTGCGTACAGGAGTATCTGACAGACTCTAAATCATCATCGTAGAGGTGAGTGATTGATAGTCGTTGATTTCTCCGAAATCAGACGGTTCGGAGGGTCTGCAGCGTCTGATTTCGGAGAAATCAACGACTATGTGACGACTTCATTTGGCGTTTCTAGGATAGGGCAAGAATAGGTGTCAAATAGGTTGTCAAGAGGGCCAGCAATGTTATGAAACGTCACGCAACCTATAATCATGGAAACCTCGGGTTTCATCATGACCACTGCAGACGAAGCTTCCCCCAAGGATTCCGTAGATACTTCGGAGTCATCCTCTCTTCCTTTAGAAGATTTGCACGATGCTGTGATCCGGTTCGCCGGTAACTCACAGGACGGCATTCAAACTATCGGTGGATTCCTCGCCCGCCTTGCCGGGCGTAGTGCACGCGAAGTCATGACCTACATGACGATCCCGTCGACCATTTCGGGAGGGCCGTCGATCTTCCAGGTACATTTGGGATCGGGTGAAGTCTTGTCGGCTGGTGATGACACGGATTTCCTCGTGGCGTTCTATCAACACAGCTATGAGAACCATGTGAGTTCTCTGCGCGATGGTGGCATTTGCATCTACGATTCGGATTTCGTTGAGCCTGATCTTACGGACAAGCGTTACGAGTATGTCGGCATTCCGATGACGAGTACGACGATCGAAGCCATCGGTGGTTCAAGTAAATCACGGGGTAAGAATCTCTTCGTGCTCGGCTTGATGACGTCGATCTTTCAGCTGAATCGCAAGAAGCTGGCCGAGATCATTGAGCGTCAATTTGCGAAGAAGGATGAGAGCATTCTCCGTAATGCCATGCTCGCTTTCGATGCGGGCTTCTCCTACCCCATTGGTGATCTCTTTAAGAATCGCTATGATCTGAAGGAAGGCATTTCCGATAAGACAGATCGTGTGACGACGGATGGAAACACCGCGCTGACCTACGGCTTGTTGGCCGGTGGTGTGCGTTACGGTGCTGGCTATCCTATCACACCTTGGACTCCAGTGATGGAGACTCTCCGTTCGGAGTTGCCCAAGTATGGTGGTCTCTTTCTTCAATGTGAGGATGAGCTCGGTGCGGTTTCGGCCGCGCTTGGTTATTCCTATGCGGGTCACCTCGCTGTGACTGGTAGTTCTGGCCCGGGTCTCTCTCTTAAGATGGAAGCTCTGAGTTATGCTTGCATGGCTGAGCTTCCTCTCGTGGTGATCAATGTGCAGCGTGGTGGACCGAGCACGGGTCTTCCAACAAGCGTTGAGCAGAGTGATCTCATGCAAGCGATCTACGGCAGTCATGGAGACGTGCCTCGTGTGGTTCTCGGACCACAGGACGTGGAAGATTGTTTCCACATCGCTCTCGAAGCTTGTCGTCTTGCTAAGAAGTATAGCACGCAGGTGATCATCCTTTCTGACCAAGCGTTGTCTTCCCGGATCGAGGTGTTTGAAGAGCCTGATTGGGATACCGTGGTGGTGGATGAGTCCGGCCCGGATCTGACTCCTCGCCCAGAAGATTTCAAACCTTACCCGCTGGATGGGCTGACCAAGCATGCGCCTCCGGGCACGAAGATGTTAGGCGGCAAGTATCCTGTGGTGACGGGTCTTGAGCACGATGAGTGGGGTCACCCGACAGCGAGCCCTGAGCTTCACCAGAAGATGACGGATCGTCGCCGTGAGAAGATCAAGCAGCTGCAAGCTGAGCTTCCGATGCCGGAAGTGTTTGGCGAAGACAGCGGCGAAGTGCTTCTCGTTGGTTGGGGCTGCACGTATGGCCCACTCCGCGAAGCGGCAGGTCGATTGCGTGAAGCTGGCCGCAAGGTGAGCCATGCGCAGATCCGCCATTTGCACCCGCTGCCTGCGGATCTCGGTTCTCTCTTTGAGAAGTTCGATCACATTCTCGTGGCCGAGCTGAATGACCAAGGCCTCTACGGCAATGGTCAACTCGCGACACTTCTTCGTTCTACCTACTGCAATCCTGCAATCAAGAGCATCACGAAGACGGACGGCCTGACCTTCAAGATCCGCGAGATCATTGCTGGTGTCGATCATCACACTCAGGTGTCTTCCTAACTTTCCTCCAAAATTTAATCCTCACGGAATCATGTCTGACACTGCCGTAGCCGCCCCCGAGAAACTCACGAAGAAGCAACTCAAAGCAGATCACCCTACTTGGTGTCCTGGCTGTGGCGACTTCGCTGTTCTAGCATCCTTCTTCAAGGTCCTGGAGAAACTTCAGATCCCTCAAGAGAAGATCGTTACGATTGCTGGAATTGGTTGTTCCTCTCGCTTTCCTTACTTCGTCAATTCACACGGCCTGCACTTCATTCACGGCCGTGCATTGCCTCTCGCTACTGGCGTGAGCCTTTCCCGCCCAGACTCGCATGTGTTCGTCTTCGGTGGTGATGGTGATGGCTTCTCGATCGGTGGAAATCACCTCGAGCATTGTGCGCGGAAGAACATCAACGTGACGTACATCATCATGGACAACTACGTCTATGGTCTGACTAAGAAACAGACGTCACCGACTTCTAAGATTGGTTACCGTTCTAAGACAGACCCTACGGGTGCGATTGACCGTCCAGTGAATCCGATGCGTAAGCTGATCACTGCTGGCGCGACGTTCGTGGCTCGTTCTCATGCCTCTCAGGTGAAGCACATGATGGAAATGTATGAGCGCGCCATCTTGCATCCAGGATTCTCAGCCGTTCAGACTCTCTCCGAGTGTGTGATCTTTAATCCTGGTTCGTTTGATGACAGCATCCCACGTAAGGGCGGCGTGTTTGAAACGATCGAGGAGAAGAAGTGGGATGACACGCCAGAAGACGCGGAGCGTCATGATGTGACTGACGATAGCGCGGCTTACGATTTGGCTGAAGACCAGTATCCTGGTAAATTCGGTGTCTTCTACGAAGAAGATCGTCCTACGAAGAATGTGCTCGAGCAGAAGTGGATCGATGATTCACAGGCGAAGATTGGTGATGACAAGCCAGTGGATCTCCTGCGGAAGCGCTTCGCAGCGATGAAGTAGTGTAGCATGGGCTTCCCGCCCATGACCCCGGCTGGAAGCCGGAGCTACTCTATCATTCTGTAATTCGCGTCTATTCGCGTTTATTCGCGGTTTCTTTTCTATCGAGTTCAGCTAGGCGCTCTTGCAGCTGTTCGCGCTGGATAGCTAGGATGTATTGGTGTCTCGGATCTTCGACTAGGTTCGTGATCTGGCCTGGATCGTTGCGCATGTTGTAGAGTTCTTCGGAACCATCTTTGTAGCGTAGATAGGCCCAGTCGGCGGTGCGCCAAGCGTGGCCGTTTGGGAATGATAGGGCACCGAGTTTTACCCAGGTGTTCGGTTCTTTTAGAATGGGAACGAGGCTGGTTCCTTGAACGGTCTTGGGAATCTTCAGCCCAGCGAGTTCACTCAGGGTGGGAAAGAGATCGACGAGTTCGACAATGGATTCGCTGCGACCGGGCTCGTAGCCGGGAACCGATATCATGAGTGGCACCCGAGTGACCTGTTCATGGGCGTTCGATTTCAGCCAGAAGGAATGATCGCCTAAGTGATAGCCATGGTCACTGGTGAAGACGATTGCGGTAGTCTCGCGCAGGCCTAGCCGATCGAGTTCTGCAAGCATGCGTCCGACTTGGGCGTCCATGAAGGTGACGGTCGCATAGTACGCTGCCCACATGCGCTTCTGGTTTTCGGGAAAGGCATCAATGCCAGAGCTGGCGGACGTGCTCTTGGCTCGGCCCATCTTTGGAATGTCTTCGAGGTCGTTTGGGACTTGGTCTGGAACGACCATGTCTTGCCAGGGATAGCGATCAAAGTAGGGCTTCGGCGCGACCATGGGGTAGTGCGGGCGGACGAGGCCGGCAGCGAGGAAGAAGGGCTTGTTCTGGTGTGTGTTCATCAATTCGATCACTTTGCTGGCGGTCTTGTGATCGGGCTGATCTGAGCCATCGCCCTCATAGGCGACGGAAACGAACATCCGGTGTGGCATCCGAGTCGATTGGCGGCCTTCGAGTTCGGTCGTGAAGTGGTTCAAGTTGAGGCAGGCATAGTCGCCTGGGGTGTGGGCTTCTTGGCCTTGGGAATTGAACTTCTCAGTCCAGGAAGACGGGATGTCATTGCCGTCGGTGCCATCGATGATATCTCCGGGCACGCGCATGTGATAGATCTTGCCGACCCGCGCGCTGTGGTGGCCGTTCTCTTTGAAATGCTGTCCCAGGTTTGTCATTCCGGCCGCTTTGCCTTCGTAACGACTGTGCATGAGCGACGTCCGAGAGGGGGCGCACCAGAGGCCCTGACAATAGGCTTGTTCGAAGACCATACTCTGCTTGGCCAAGGCATCGAGATGCGGTGTTTCACAGCGGGGATCGCCATAGGAGCCTAGCACATTGGCACGAAGGTCGTCCGAGATGATGAAGAGCACGTTCTTGATCGGAGTCTGCCCTTCAAGGTTTCCAGCACCCGAAGACATGGCCCAGATCCAGGTGATGGCGAGGAAGATTCTCATGGGGTCTTATCTAATGAACACCTATGGCTCTGACAATCTCGATTGTCGTCCGTGGTGGGCTAGCTAAGATTCCCTAACTGTAAGAAATGTTCGAAGAATGTCGTGGATGGCTCCGCCGTCCTACGCTCAACGATGCGAAGCGAAGCGCTATGATCGCGGAGCGCTCAGCGACATTTCTCCCGAAGGTGCCGGTGATCCGGGCCGATGCATCTTGTGGAACCTTGGGTTTAGCGGCAAGGGTTCGAGATGAATCGCTATGTCGCAGCTTTCTTGTTATTTCTCTTTGCAGCGGGCCAGGTGGCCTTGGCAGAGTTGAGGTTTGAACGGACCGGCGCTAGAGCCGGTGTATTAAGATGGCCGGCGGGTCCCTACGATGAATTTGTGTTAGATAGGGCGTCGTCTTTGAGCACTTCGGTTCGAGTGTGGGCGCCCCAAGAGGGTGTGCCTGTGCGTGATGGTGATGAGTGGGAGTTGGCTATTCGAGTGGCGGATGGGGATCGCTTCTTTCGTTTGCGTTACCCTACGCGGTTGGTGAGTGAGCTTTCGCCAGATTCAGGGGATGAGATGGTGACGGTGACGCGTCATCCGGTGGTGCGTTTTGATGGGGAAATTCAGCCGGAAACGCTGACTAAAGAGACCTTTCGTTTCACTCTGAACGGCGAGGCTGTGCCGGGAACGGTACGGGTGTCTTCTACGAATCGCTTTGCGACATTCGTTCCGGATGCGCCTTTGCCGCCGTCTTCTGAGGTGGTGATGACTCTGGATGGCGATGCGATCTTGGATGACGATGGCATGCCGATCGATGGCGATGAGGATTTCCTTCCGGGAGGCGTTGGTGAGTTTCGCTTTCGGACACTGCCGCTCGATCGCATTCGCAATACGAACGTCTTTGGGTTTGTGAAAGACTCGTTCAGCGGAGCTCCACTTGTGGGAGTGACTGTTCGTGTGGATGCCTTTCCCGAGGCCAATGCGGTGACCGACGCGTCGGGTCGTTTCGAGTTAAAGGACATGCCAGCGCCGGAGTTCTTTGTGCACATTGATGGCTCGACTGCGAGCAATGCGCCTGCGGGAATGAGTTATCCTGTGGTGGGTAAGCCATTTCATTCTTCCCCTGGGGAAACGATTCAGTTGGAGAAGGGTGGATCAGCTTTCGATGTTTACCTTCCGCCGATTGCGAGTGCGGACATCCAGGATCTCTCGCCAAACTCGGTCACGGATGTGGGTCTAGGCGACGAAGGCACGAAGAATTTGATGGCGTTGTTTCCTCAAATCGAACCTGCCATGTGGGCTGGTATCGCCCTTTCGGTGTCTCCAGGTTCGGCAATTGATGATCTGGGAAATCCGGTTTCCACGGCAGCGATTATTCCCGTTCCTCCGGATCGCATCCCGGCACCGTTGCCATCTAACTTGGGTCTTTCGTTAGTTGTTTCTATTCAAGCGCCAGGGGCGACGAGTTTCGATGTGCCTGCTCCGGTCACGTTCCCTAACACGGATAATTTGGAACCAGGTAGCAAGACGTTCATCACTTCCTTCGATCATGCGGCGGGAGAATGGGTCATCACGGGACCCGCCACGGTGTCGGCTGATGGCATGTTTGTGGTGTCTGATCCTGGAGTTGGGATTCGGGCTCCGGGTTGGCATGGGGTCACGAATACTCGGCGTTACTTTCTGAATACGAAGAAGAAGCCAGACCTTTCCTCGTTTAAGAAGAACCTGGCTGCTTCCGGGCTGAACGCTATCAGCGTCTTGGTGGGTGCGGTTGATCTCTTTGTGCCCGAGGTCGCCTTCGCCCCAGCAGGCAACGGTCTCTCAGTTCTTGGGGCTTCGTTAGGAACTACAGCAGATGAACTTTCTAATGACGGCAAGCTCAGCCAAAGTGGAAAGGACGCACTCGTCGTTTCCACCATAGGAATCATTGCTCCTGAACCGATCTCAGGCACCCTCGCGGATGTGGTCGGTCTTGGATTGGCGATCGACTCTACTAGGGACAGTGTTCGTGCGACTCGCGCTAGCATGGGAAATCTCTCAACCTTCCTCACCATGCGCATCACTGACTGGGCACGCACGATTGAAGATATATCGGACTACGCCGATGACTTTGCCAATCACTATGAACTCTTCGAGGAAGGGATCTTGGAGTTACGCGCGGTGATCGATGAATCTGGCGCGAGTATTTCCGATCCTGACCATGTCGCAAGATTTCTCAAAGCGGCGGACATGGTTCTAACGGCTCAGGACTTCTTTGAAAACCAAGGCGGCGGCACGGTCCTAACGGCCTACAAGAAGATCTCCGAAGATTTCGCAGACTGGATGGCGCACTTCGATGAAATGCACGGTGAGGCTTTCGAGGTGGCGGGCAATGCGCCTTTCCGAGTGACGGATAGCGATGGCAATGAGGTGTATCGAGGCGTGACGAATAGTGAAGGCCATGCGCGTTTGCTCCTCGGCGCTGGAAATAATTACGATATCACTGTCGTGGATCCTGTTTCTAACGGCTTGGTTAAGATCGCTGTCGGTGCTAGCGCTGCCGGGGATAGCCGAGAGATTAACCAGTACATCACGCCCATTGATGGTCCAGACATGGATGGCGATGGCTTGTTCGATGAAATTGAGTTGGTGTTAGGAACTAGCCCTAGCAATTCGGATACGGATGGCGATGGCATCGGTGATGGCACGGAGGTGAAACAAGGTTTCGATCCGCTGAATGGGCGGATCGTGGCGACGGGTGTGGTTTCCTCGCTCGAGCTTCCGGGCTCGGCAATCGATGTCTCGGTCATGAGTGAGTCTCTTGTCGTGGTTGTTTCGGATAAGAACCAACTGGATGAAAGACCTGCTGCCCTGACAGTGATCGATATCACAGATATTCGTAGTCCTGTGGTCCTTGGCCAAACGGCGCTCGCGCGGACGCCTCAAGACGTCGCGAGTGAAGATGCGCTGGATCTGGTGGCGGTGGCAGATGGGAGTTCGCTGACGATCTACGATGTCATCGATCGGTCTAGGCCGCGCTTGTTGCATCGCATCAATGTGAATGCTAGGGCGATTGCGATGGATGAAGGTGTGCTCTATGCGCTGGCAGACAAGACGCTGGCGACCTTTAGCAGTGAGTCGGGTGACTTGTTGGCGGAAATGGAACTGACCACGGAGGGGCTGGACCTTTCGGTGCTAGGCGGCAAGATCTATGTCGCCGGGCTGGAAGGTCTTCGGATCTTTGACGCCTTTCCCATGGTAGACGTTGCTACGGGAGACCTTGTTTTTAATTCGCTCGGTGAAGTCGCTATTGAAGGAGACGACTTTGGCGATGAGGTTTCACTCTTCGCGAGTGGCGAGTTTGCCTATATGAAATCAGGCCTCGGATGGGATGCGGTCGATGTTAGTGATCCTATCAATCCCGTCATTGTGGGAACTCCGGCGGTGAATCAAATCAGCGTGGTCGATATTGTCGCCAATGGATCGGGTCGTGTTCTCGCAGCGACGCGAGCGAATGGTGAAAGTCACTTTTCTGTGTATGACTCCAGTGATCCGACGAATGTGGCGGCCATCCAATCCCAGATTGAAACCCCAGGGTCACCCATGTCCATCGAGATCGCCAATGGCCTAGCCTTTGTCGCCGATGGTCTTCGGAGCATTGATTTCATTAATGGCGAACGGCATACGGGGAGCGGGAGCTTCGTCATCATCAACTACCTTGCCTTCGATATCCTAGGCGATGCTCCCACAGTCAGTCTCGTGCCGCCGATGGATCGCGAGCCAGGAATCGCTGGTATTCAAGTCCAGGCAGGTGATCTCCTTCGTCTAGAGGCACGTTCTGAGGATGACGTGCAAGTGCGTTCCTTGCGTCTTCTCGCAGACGATGAAGTGGTTGAGGAGGATGTTAGTTTCCCATGGCAACTTCCTCTCATTCCCATGACAGTGGGTCCGCTCACGCTGCAGGTGGAAGCGGAAGACTCTGGCGGAAACTTTGGTTACTCCCCTGCCCTGACTGTTGAGGTCATTCCAGACACCACGGCACCAGTGCTTGTGAGTCGTTCGCCCGCCGAAGGCGCCACACGAGGCGAGGATTTCCGCAGTGTGCAGTTCTTCTTTAATGAGCCTATCGCAGAAGATGGTATCCTCTCAGCGGTCACGGTAACTCGCACTAACAATGGCCAAGCCTTATCGCCTACGAGCACGCAGCTAACCAGTGGTGGGCGTGTGCTTGTGTTGACTTATGAGAGCGTGCCGGATGGTGTTTTCCAGATCAGCCTGGATCAGCGTAAGATTCTTGATCGTGCTGGCAATGCCCTGGGCACTGACGAAATCACCACAACCTTTGCTAAGACCACGTCGGGTGCGGTGTGGGTATCTGCCACGGGAGGGAGTTGGCATGATCCGGCAAATTGGGAAGGCGGCGCACTTCCCAAGCCCGGCGAATCCGTTCTCCTGACCATTCCTGGTGGTGGCACGGTGGTTTTTGGAGAAGGCATGACAGAGGCGGGCACGATCACAGCAAGTCAGCCGCTCGTTGTGGAAGGTGGGGAATTGCGAGCCTCGGCTATTAACGCAACTGAGTTCAATCTGAGTGACGGTCTGGTGGTTGCAGAAGGTGGCCTCACATTGGAAACCGGCACTTTCTCTGGTGGTAAATTGTTAGATACTGTTCTCTCAGGCGCTAATTTGGTGGTCGAAACCCCTGGCTTTCTTGAGTCAGTCGAGTTTGAGAATGTGGAGATCAACGCTGGTCTGACTGTCAGTGTGCAAAGTAGGTCTCGCTTGGAAGTAAGCGAGTCGTTCACTAATCGTGGTCGTTTGGATATCGGAAGTGACAGTGATAGCCAAGGTACCTTGGCGCTCGATGGCATTGAGGAATGCGAGTGTGGGGAAATCAATCTGTTGGGTCAACAGTCCACCATCAACTGGACTAGGGGTGGCTCGAAGACGTTTGGTGCTAGCAGCCGTATCTCTATCTTAGAAAACGGCTGCCTCATCACCATGTCGGGCTCCGGGGAATTGATCCTCAGTGAGGGCGCCGTCATGGAATTTGCGCCTACTAGAGACCTCCTCTTTGCAAGTGTGATTGATGCCAAGTTGGGCTTCATCATCGATGGAACTCTTATGTCAGAGGTGAGGCTGCTAAGGTGTTCGTTGATATGCGCGACTCTGTGTTCTGCGATGTTCGTCTTGGCGAAGTTTTATTGATGGATGGCGCGATTCTGGTGCTCGATAATCCAGTGGTTCGCGCTGGTGCCAAAGGCATTTCGGCGGTTAATGCGGAGTATCTTCAGATCAATGGTGATCTGTGGGAAGGCGCGGGCATCACCATAGAGAACTCGGAGCTTCACCTTGGCGGTGACTTTACGATTGCAGATGTCAACGAGCTAACACTAACTGACGCTACGATCAGAATGGTGGGGCGCTTTGATCTTGAGGGCGCTGCCCTACCCCAAACGAACTGGAGTTTTCAAACGGGCTCCGTCCTGGCCAACGGCTCTATCGCTGACGCTGGTTTTCATGCCGATTCTCCAGTCATCTTTGACAACATGACGGTCGATGCCCCTCTTACGGTCGCTTTTCCACTTACGGTTATAGGAGATCTGATACTCAATGCAGACGTGGTCCTTTCCGGTGATTCTTTCCTCTCGGCAATCACCTTTGATGGGAATGGCGAGCAAGCGATTCGTGGCAACGCTACCATAACTTTGCCGGCCGCGAACGGGTTCTTCAGGTTTCCTGCTAACATCATTACGAGGTCCAATAGTCCTTTCATTGTAGAGGATGGAATCACTATTGAAGGCGGTTTTGGCACGATCGGAAACTCCCAAGGTCCTTTCATCCTTCGCGGGACCGTTCGCGCGACGGGTGCAGGATCAGTCTTGGACCTGGTGGGAACTCCCTTCACCAATGATGGTGCGACCATTCAGGAAGTTGGCGGTGGCGTGGTCACGGTGAATGGTGGCTAGACCGCTTGTTCTGCTCGATCGATTGTCGAATGGCGGCTAGGGTTGGTCATGAATCGTTGGATAGCTGCTCTCTTCTTTCTTTTTAATGCGAGTCCCCTCCTCGCTCAGGATCGTCCTGCTAATGTCATCCTGATCTTGGTGGATGACATGGGGTGGATGGATCTGAGCTGTCAGGGCTCCGACTACTATAAGACTCCTAACATTGATCGTTTGGCCAAAGAAGGTGTGCGTTTCACCAATGGCTACGCCGCGTGTGCGGTTTGTTCCCCTACCCGGGCGGCGGTTCTCACAGGGCGTTATCCGCATCGGGTCGGAGTGACGGATTGGATCCGATCCCGGTTTCAACGTGGTGGTTTGGGAACGCCCGAGGCGAATCCGACAGAGTTTGTCGGTGGCAAACGAAGTAAGCTTCTTTGCCCGCCGAATCCGTATTGGATGGAGCACGAGGAGAGGACGATCCCGGAAGCTTTAGGTCACAAGTCGGCTTACATCGGGAAATGGCATCTTGGGGATCCTGATTGGTTTCCTACGAAACAAGGTTTCACCGAGAACCGTGGCGGCTGTGATTATGGCCAGCCGCCGTCCTATTTCGATCCTTACAATAAGCCTAATGGGAAGCACGCCAGTGTTAGAGAAGGCATTTACAATCTCCCTGGGCGGAAGAAGGGCGAATATCTAACGGATCGTGAAGCAGATGAAACCCTGACGTTGATTCGGAAATGGAAGGATGAGCCGTTCTTTATCCAGCTCTCGCACTATGCGGTCCACACGCCGGTCCAGGCTATTTCAGAAGTGGCGGCCAAGTATATGAAGGAAGGGAAGGAGCCGATTCATGCGAAGTATGCTGCCATGGTAGAGTCAGTGGACGACTCCACTGGCAAGATACTCGATTTGCTCAAGGAGCTATCGCTGGACGAGAACACGCTGGTCATCTTCACGAGCGATAACGGTGGTCTCGATCGGGAGGGTAAGCCGACCGACAATGCGCCTCTCCGCAGCGGCAAAGGCTATGCCTACGAAGGTGGGATTCGTGTTCCCCTGCTCGCTCGTTGGCCAAAGACGATCCAAGCAGGTAAGGTTTCAGACACGCCCGCTTGCTCGATCGATCTCTTTCCGACGATCCTCGAAGCGGCTGGAATCTCCATGCCGACGGACCGTCCCATCGATGGCAAATCGTTGCTTCCTCATCTCAAGGATGGCACGGCGGTCGATCGCGATACCTTAGTCTGGCACTTTCCTCATTATCGGCATAAGCCAGGTCCATACTCTATCATTCGTAAAGGGGACTGGAAGCTGATCAAGTTCTGGGAAGGTTCCTATGAGCTGTATGATCTGAAGAGCGACCTGAGCGAAGCGAAGAATCTAGTTGATGCGGAGCCTGCGATGGTGAAGACCCTGGATGCTTTACTACTGAAAGAGCTGGAAGCGCAGGAAGCGTTATTGCCCCGTAAGAATCCAGACTTCTCTCAGTAGGGGGAAATGAAGGGGTCCTCGCACAGAGGCACAGAGAAGCTATTTAACTAACCCTCCGTGCCTCTGTGCCTCTGTGCGAGGCCTATCTTTTGAGGCGGACGATGTAGACGTGGCGGTCGTCGCCGATGAGATTTAGCTCAAAGTTGCTATCGGCGATGCCATTGGTGGATTTGTGAGAGCCATAGATGACGGCTTTTCCATCAGAGACTTTGCTCAAGATAGAGGCATGACCGAACCACTGTCCGGCAGCATTGCGTTTCCAGTATTGGATGAAGTCGCCGGGCTTGGCCTCGGCTGGCTCCACTCTTTCGGCGACTTTCATGAGATCGACGAGGGCATACGCGAGGCCCGATAGCTTAGGATCGGTGCCGGCGGCAGCCTTAGCTTGGACTTCTTCGGCGTCCCACCCGTGGTGAATGGCGATGGCGCGGCGTTCTTTGGTGGTCAACGCCCGGCCGACTTCTTGGGCGATGACGACTTCCATGAATTGCACGCAGTTGATCTTCTTGGCTTCGGCGGAGCTGCCATAGGTCCAGTCTACGTAAGTCCCATTGGCTAGGGAACGTGCTGTTTCCAGCGGTGAACCGAGGAGAGTTCCTGGCAGGAGCGCGATCAGAGCGAAGAAGATGGCTTTCATGTTAGCACTCTAAGGCGGCTGGAATCTATGGTCGATCTTTCTTGAAATGCTAAAAAGACAGCATTACGATATTCTCATGAGATTCCCTAAATTTCCTCAGTGGCTGGTGAGACTGGTTGGCATTGTTGCCATGCTAGTAGTGCTGGCGGGTGTCGCTCTGGTGGGATTCTTGAAGCCTTACAAGGATCGGGCGGATGCGATGAATCTGGCAGAGGTTTCGGAGGCTCCGAGTGTGGCCTTCGATCGGCTTCCGCAGCATTTGATCAATGCGATTGTGGCGGCGGAGGATAATCGTTTCTTTGATCATGGTGGTGTGGATATCAAAGGGATTTGCCGTGCGACCTTGGTCAATTTGCGTACCAAGAGTAAGACTCAAGGCGCATCAACCATCACCCAACAGCTTGCTAGGCAGACGTTTGGAATCTTGGAGAAGACGATTGATCGGAAGCTGGTCGAAGCCTTTCTCGCCGTCCGCATTGAGGACACGTTTAGCAAGGAATTGATCCTAGCGAAGTACCTAAGCCGAATCTATTTCGGTGGTGGGCATTACGGGATTGAGAATGCTGCTTACGGTTATTTCGAGAAGGACGTGGAGGAGCTGACGGTGGCCGAAGCGGCGACATTAGCGGGAATTATTAAGGCTCCGAGTGCTCTGGAGCCGATCGGTCACCCGGATCGTGCCTTGGCTGCGCGAAATGTGGTGTTGGGCCGTATGGCGGATGAGGGGTTTCTCACTGAAGAGGAAGCCGCTCAGTGGAAGGCTGCATCGTTACTCCCCTAGCCTCTTCTCGGGTCTTGCTCTGGCTGCGGTTTGGATCAAAGATGGTGCTAGCGCATGGACTCGAGCAGATCTCAGCAGCCCCAACCCCACTCGCGATCTCAGGGTCGGTCGATGGAGGGGGTGCAACGTCTGCTCGAGCTGAGCAAGTATGATAGCGCGTTGGCGCTGTGTCGGGAACTCTTGCAGAGTGATCAGGATTCGTCAGAACTCCACCGTCTTGCGGGTGTGGCGGCTTTGGCCATGGAGGATTATCGGACGGCGAAGCTTCATTTAGAGATCGCGCTGCAGCAAGATCCGGAAGATTGCCAAACGCTTTTCCAGCTTTCGCGCTACTGGTCGGCTAAGAAACATCCACGAGAAGCGGAGTCTACGATACGGCGGGCCATTGCTCTATTTCCGTATTCGCCAAGGTTCTGGGCGCACCTCGCCTGGATTCACTATGAGGAGCAGGACTTTGAACGTGCCCGTGATCCTGCCGAGAAGGCGCTTTCGCTGGCTCCAGATGATCCTCATGTGTCAAATGTGCATGCCGTGGTATTGGCGGAATGTAAGGATGGGACCAAACTGGACCTGGATGCCCAGGAGGCACGTTTGTTAGAAATTCTCAGCATCGATCCCGAGAATGCTGCGGTGCAGCATAACACTGGTTTATTTTATCTGAATGATGCGGGTGACTATGAGAAGGCCGTGGAGCATTTGAGCACGGCGGCTTCTTTAGATCCGACGTCACAGTCGACGCGGGAGCTGCTTGGGAGGGCGTTGCGGCGGTTGGATCCGTTTCTAAAATGGCTCTATTTCCCCTACCAATTGGAGTTGGTGCTCAAGCGTGCGTGGCGATGGGCGGCCGCTACGCGTTGGGGCTACGTACCGGTGATCGGGCTCGTTGGTCTTCTCTTTCTGCCGATTCTACTTGGTTTTGTTTTCTGGGCGATCGGCATTTGGCCATTAGCTAAGGCTTATGAGTATCTTACAGTGAGTGAGTTGCGAGAACGCATGAAAGTGAACGGGCATCCAGGGCTCTTTCGGGTTCATCACTGGCCGCGTGGTGTTCGGTTGCTGGCACTGGTGTTGGGTTACGCGTTGTTCTGGTTCGTGTTGGTGACGTTCTGGGGCTCGAGCTTTGTGAAGGTGTTCCTTGGTCTCGCCATTGGCTTTGTGGCGATGGAGCTTTCAGGCAATTCCATCAAACAGACCTGGTTACAGGTTCGAGATGACTGGCGAAATCGCTAGTCTTTCTGTGATTGCAAATACGCGAAGAGGTCGCGGATCTGGGTTTCTGTGAGGGATTCTAGCAATCCTTCAGGCATGAGGGAGGTGGGTGCGTTCTCTTTCGTTAGGATATCACGCGTGGCTAGGGTGGTGGATTGGCCGGTGAGGTCTTGGAGTATTAGTTGAGTGTCAGTGAGAGATCGGACAAAGCCTGATAGGACGGTGGGTTCGCTGGTGGTGCCTTTGGGACGAAGCGTGATGGTGGTCAGTTCGAATTCTTCGCGGACGCCGAGATTGGGATCGATGGTGGCGGTGACGAGAAATTCGGTGTTGGCGCGATCATAGCCTGTGAGTTCTGGTCCGATGCTGGCGCCGTGGTCGAAGAGGCGATGACAGGCGGCGCAGGTTTGAAGGAAGATTTCGGCTCCGGCTTTGGGATCACCAGGGGTCTCTTTGTCGGCTAGAAGGGTGAGGGTTTCTTTGATCTTGGCCTGTTTATCGGCGGTTGGAGCCTTTGTTTTCAGGCGTTTGTGGCCATGGCTCTGAATGACTAGTCTTTGATCGATGCTCAGTGCGTCGATGGGAATCTGCTTGGCTTCGATGGCATCGAGCAGCTTGGTGGACCACGATGGGCGGCCAGAGAGGACGGTGAGGATGTTTGGGAGGAGTTTGGGATTCCTGATTTGGAGGAGGCGTGTGGGAATAGTGGGGGCATCGGCTCGCTGTAGGGCGTGGATGCAGGCGCGTTGGCAGGCGAGCTCTGGATCTGTTTCGGCCAGTTTTAGGAGGATCTCGGTGAGAGCCTCTGTTGGGGTCTCTGCGAGAGCGGCGATGAGTTTTAGTCGGTCAGGGGAGGGGAGTTGGATCTGGGCGAGCGCTGCTTTGCGGGCGCTGGGACTTTGTAGTCTTAGCCCGAAGAGGAGGATGTCACTGCTTTTCGGGTTCTGTGAGGCTACTTTGGCTAAGGCGCGATCTAATGCTGGCGGAATGTTTGTCAGGGTGATGCCTTGGAGGCCTGCTTCGATGCCACGGATGAGGGTGGTGGTGGCGGGTGCGGTTTCTAGCAAGTTTGCTAGGTGATTGAGATTGGTTTCCGAGGGGTCTGAGGCGAGACGGCGGGCAATGAGATGGGCGAGTTTGGTTTCTACTACGGGCGTTTGCCAGAGAGGGGTGTCTTGGAGCCAGGTGATGACTGCTTCGGGATCTTTGGTGAGGTGGGCTTCTAGGGCCCACCAAAGTTGAGATGGGATGAAGGGGTCATTGGTAAATTGTTCTTTAAGAAGGACTTGAGCAAGTAGCGGTAGGGCCTGATCAGTGGGAAATCGCTGAAGGGAGGCCGCGAGTTGAGAGATCAGTTCCGGTTCGGAGGAACGCGCTAGTGTGTGGATGATCTCGTACATCGCTGAGCTAAGAGGAGTCTTTCGATCGCCTAGGAGACGGATCGTCCAGAGACGCACTTGGTGGTCGGGATGCTGGAGGGCAGTTAGCGTGGTTGGTTCGTCGAGGCCACCCATTTGATAAATCGTCCAGAGGCGTTCGAGGTCTAGTGATTGGCGTAGTAGGTAGAGTTTGTTAGGGCTGCTTTGTTCGACTAACAAACGGCGAGCCGTGTTTCGATACCATTGGTTGGGATGGCTCAGGGTGTTGATGAGCTGCTCGTCGGAGAAGGTGGTGAGAGGAAGGCTAGGGTGACGGTTTCCGTTGCGATGCCGGAGTCGGTAGATTCGGCCGTGATCGCGATCCCAATTGTCACGTGGGTCGACGTGGGTGATCCGCGCATCGTAGAAATCGGAGATATAAAGGGCGCCATCGGGTCCGGTGGTGGCGTGAATGGGGCGGAACCAGACGTCGGAAGATTCCACCGCGGCATCTATTTCTCGGCTTTTGAAGGTGCTGCCATCGGGCTCTAGAGCGATGACTGGGACTCGGTTTGCGAGGCAGTTTACCCCGAAGAAGTGGCCTGCATGGCCGGGAAACGCGCCGCCAGCGTAGGGAACCCACTGATTGACCATGCGGCGAGGTTGGTCCTCGATTGGGATGCCGTAGAAGTAGTCGAAGGCGTGTGGGTTTGTGTGTGGGCCGTGTTTGCCAAAACCTTTCTGGTAGAAGCCGCCTTGGACAAAGTGGACGGCTTGCATGCTGCCGTTTGTTCCAGAATAGAGTCTGCCTTGGGCATCGAAATCGACTCCGAAGGTGTTCCAGCCGCCTTCGGCAAAGAGCTCGAAGGCGTGTTCTTCTGGATGATAGCGCCAGATTGTTTGCCCGAAGAAGGCGAGGGGAGGTTGCCTGGGGTTGGCGGTAACGCTTACGCGAGCGGTGACGGTGCTGCCGGTGGCGCCATAGAGCCAACCGTCGGGACCCCACTTGAGGGAGTTGGCTACGGAGTGGGTGTCTTCTAATCCGAATCCTGACAAATGTACTGTGGGTGCTTTGTCAGGGATATCGTCTTGGTTCTCGTCTGGGTAGAAGAGTAGGTAGGGCGGGTTCATGACCCAGACGCCTCGGTCTCCTTGGCAGGTTGAAGTGACGACGTTTAGGCCGTCGACAAAGATCTTGTGGGTATCATAGGTGCCGTCGTCATTGGTGTCTTCGTGGATGGAGATGCGATCTCGGCCGATGAATTTCTGATGTTCGGGTTTCTCGTAGGGCGGGGGAGGCGGCACGGCATCGAAGACGGTGCGTAGGTGATTGTCCCACGTAAGGACTTCTAAACCAGCGGGTTGTGGGTATTGGATGTATTCGGTGACCCACATGCGGCCTCGTTCATCGAACTCGATGTAGAGCGGTTGGGTGATGGTGGGTTCGCTGAGAACGGTCTCTAGGATGAAGTCATCACCGACGGTGAGTGCTGCGAGGGCGGCTTCTGGGGATAAGGGATCGCCTTTGCCTTCGATGTTGGAATGGATGTTCTTGTTTCCCTCAAAACGTTCTCGCACGATTGCCATGTCGCGATAGCGGCCTTCGGTATCGGCTGGGACGATCTTGCGGTTCTTGGGCTTTGGAGCGTCGGGGCTCCAGCGTGCGTATTCTTTCTGATCGCCTTTGATGAATTCCCAGGTGCCGCTGAGGTCGATGGCGTCTTTGATTCGGCCTAATTGAATGGGGCCTTCGAGGAGACCTCCGGTGCCGCCTTCGTCGTAGACGCGGAAAGCGATGAGATTGGGTTCTCCGAATCGGATGAGATCGGGATCGATGACGGCGGGTCTTCTAACATCGCTCGAAGGGTTTGCATACAAGGGCGGCATACCTCCATTGGCGCCGACTTTCTCTCCATTGAAATAGGCCTCATCTACGTCATCGACAGAACGAATAGTGAGTAGGAGACGGCTGCCACGCCAGGATTCGGGCACTTCGACGACGCAGCGATACCAGGCAAAGCCATCGTAGTCACCGATCTGCGATTCCCAATCTCCAGGGACCTGGATGGGCTGCCAGTCCTCTGCCACGGCGATGGAGAGTGAGAGGCTGAGGAGAGATAGGAGGGTCTTCACCTGCTTATGATAAGCGATTGCTGGCGAGGACGTCCAGTGTTTCGGGGCGCGGGTATTGACTCTAACGCAGATCTAGGCATCGTGTGCTTAGGACGGGAAATATGGAATGAAGGGTGCGTTTGCTCAGGCGGATGCGGAGGTTCAGATTCCCGAGGATCTAAGTTCCAAAGGGGATGCTAGTGGTGACGCCTATCGCTCTTGTGGCGACGTTGGCGACTCTCATGACAGGCTAGTTCGTCTCGACCTGGTGGTGAGAAACGCCATGGAAGCGAGGAGCAGCGCGATGCTGAAGGTGGGTTCTGGAACGGCGGCGCTGATGGCCACCTTTTTAGAGACGAGTTGGCCCTCCCCGTCGAAGAGGAAAGCGACGGTTGGATTTGAATCCGGTAGGTAGCTACTTGGTTTGTCTAGGTCGTAGGTGCCGACTTGCAGAGTGACAATGTCGCCTATTTGTACCTGGAGTTCTTCGCCATCTACTGTGAAGATCCAGAGTGCTGATGCCGGGAGGTTCCCGATATCACTATTTGAAGTAGCAGCGGTGGCCACAGCGATGCCAGAGTCAGCGCCATTCAACCAAAGATTTGTACCGGTGGTGATTGGGGCGTAGAAGTCGGCGGACTTGGTTAGATAGGTTTGGTCAAAACCCGATTCCCCAAGCCCAAGCCTCTGCATTGACTGTCAAAGAGATGGGCTCGGTGACCTGAAGTCGGATGTTATCCTCGTGCTCGGTGAATAGGATCGCTGCAGTTGCTGAGCTGCTGAGGAGTGTGCAGAGAATGGTGACTTTGAGGAATGTCCATTTCATTTGCGTTAGGATCACCGGTTTGTTAGCGAGCGCGAGCTTTTCCCTTCCCTTCGCTGAAGTAAAAGTGAAAGACACTTACTATTGTTGTAGCTGGAAATAGCGTGCCCCTGCGAAGGTAAAGCGATAGGGAGAGGTGGCACCTTCGACGACGGTCCATTCTATCATGTCGGTGGATCCCTGGAGGGTGCCTTCACCAGTCCATTCGATGAATGGGCCATTGGCATCTTTGGAAATGGTGATGTCGGTGGGAGTATCGTCGGGACTGCCGAGGAGGACTTTGAATGCCCCTGATTTGTTGGCCATCGAGGCTTCATTGATTCCCAAGTAGAGGCTGCCTGGTCCTGGTGCGGTGAAGGCGTATACGTTGCCTACTAAGAAGAGGTCGGCCGATTCGATCCCATGGCTGGCCTTCTTGGGTTGAAAGCCGGGGGAGGAGGTTCTCTCTGCCGGTATGAAGGCGCCAATGAGGGCACCTACGTTTGGGCTTGGCCGGGTAGGCCGGCTTCTGTCGTGGCGCCGGAATCAATCTCGCGTTCTTCGAGTGGTGTGTAGCCGGCGAAGGGGTTCTGGGCGTGTGCGGTAATGGCGAGAGCGGCGAGGATAGTAGCTAGGCGACAGATACAGTTCATTTTATTGTAATTACCATAACACATAGGTCAAGAGATGGCCGTTACGTAGTGGTCAGGTCTTCTAAAGATTGAGAGCGTGGAGACGGGTTTGAAAGGCTGGACATTTGCCTAAGTCATTGGAGAATTGAGCATGCGCTGGAAGAATGCTCGTCAAAGTCAGAATGTGGATGATCGCCGTGGAAAGAGCGGTGGTAAGAAGGTCATGGGTGGTGGGATCATGGTGATCTTGATGGCCTTGTTTGCTATCTTCGTTCAGAAGAAGCCGGTTCAGCAAGTGGTCCAGGAGACGATGCAGCGGCAGCAGAGTAGTGCTCAGCAGGCGGTCGATTATGTGCCAACGCCTGAGGAAGAAGAGTTGGCTGAGTTTACGAAGACGGTGTTGGCATTCACCGAGGATGTCTGGAAGAGCATCTATCCACAGATGGCGCGGCAGTATCGAGGTGCTAGACCACAGTATGAGGAGCCTGTTCTGGTGCTCTTTTCAGGGGTGACGCCGACAGCGTGTGGTACGGGTCAGGCGGCGATGGGGCCGTTTTATTGTCCGGGTGATAATCAGGTTTATATCGATCTTAGTTTCTTCGATGAGCTTGAGAAGAAGTTCGATGCGCCGGGCGACTTTGCACAGGCCTATGTGATTGCGCATGAGGTTGGGCATCACATTCAGAATTTGTTAGGGATTTCCATGCAAGTGCAGTCCTCAGCGGCAGAGTATTTCTAAGGAGGCCTACAATCGGCTTTCTGTGCGTCAGGAGCTGCAGGCGGACTATCTGGCTGGCGTCTGGGCACACCACACCCAGCGGCAGTTTGATGTGTTGCAGCGTGGTGATATCAATGAGGGTATCAAGGCGGCGATGGCGGTGGGAGATGATACGATTCAGAAACGTTCGACTGGCCGCATCGTGCCGGAGAATTTTACTCATGGCACGGCTGACCAGCGCATTCGCTGGTTTACGATGGGGCTCAAGTCGGGCGATCCGGTCGCTCATTCCCCGTTCGATGGCGATTATAATCAGCTGTAGGATCTAACGGCCATGCGTCGGCAGGTCGTTCCTGAGATTCTGGATTCGCTGCCGCCAGAGGCTGTGGAGGCGGTGCGTTCGCGCCGAGACCTGGAGCGGATCAATGGGCTGATGGGGAACCATAGGTGGATCACGGGTGTTCTGGAGAATCGGCTGCCTGGGCAGGTGGTCGAGATTGGAGCGGGGGATGGTCAGCTTGCTAGTGCGTTGAGTGAGCTTGGATGGAAGGTGACGGCGGTGGATTTGGCTCCAAAGCCTTCGAGCTGTGCTTCTGAGGTGGATTGGATCTGTGGTGATCTTAGGGATGTGATAGGGAATCTGGAGGGAGACGTGCTGATTGGGAGCCTGGTTTGGCATCATTTCCAGACGGATACTTTGAAGGGGTTTAGAGAGTTGTTAGGAAGGTTTCATGGGTTCTTGGCTACGGAGCCTTGGCGTGTGATGCAGGCTCGTTTGTTAGCGTGCACGCTCCTGCCTTTCGTGAACGGTGTGACGCGGCATGATATGTTTGTCAGTATCACGGCTGGTTTTAGGTGTGGTGAGCTGCCGGAGTGGTTTGGCCTCGAGTTGTCTCGGTGGAATATTGAGGAGGCGGGTACGCTGCTTGGGGCGTATCGTCTTCAGGCATGGAGACGGCAGGGTTAAAACAGATCACAATCGCTGGGGGTGGTCTCGCAGGGCTGGCGTTGGGTCTTGGTCTGCGTAAGCGGGGGATTCCTGTGACGGTTCATGAGGCGGCGAGGTACCCGAGGCATCGGGTTTGCGGTGAGTTTATCAGTGGCTTGAGTCGGGAAACGATCGAGGCTTTGGGGATGGAGGAAGCGCTGGCAGATGCCTCTGAGCATGAGGAGACGGTGTGGTTTCTGCGGGATCAGGTGGTGTTTCGGGGGCGTTTGCCGGAACCGGCTTTGGCGATGTCGCGCTATCGTTTGGACGAGCGGCTTTGTCATTCGTTGCGACGAGAGGGGGGCGAGGTGAGGGAGCGTTCTCGTTTCGAGGATTCTGCTAGTGAGGGGTTTATCTGGGCGGCTGGTCGGCAGCGAGTGAAGGGTGGTGCGTGGCTTGGGCTGAAGGCGCATTTCACTGGCATTGATCTAACGAAAGGGTTGGAGATGCATCTGGGGCAAGGAATTTATGTGGGACTGACGCCTGTGGAGGATGGGCGTGTGAATGTGTGTGGGTTGATTAGCGGGCCTTGGGAAATGACGGGAAAGGGGCCTGACATCTTCCTTGAAATGATGCGGTCTCGTGGTCTGAGTAAACTCTCGGAACGGTTGAAGGCTGGTGAGGTGGATCCTGAATCGTTTCAGGGGGTTACGGCGCTTGGCTTTGGTGAGGTCCGGTCGCTGGCTCCTGGGTGTCGGATTGGTGATGCGCATAGCTTGATCCCGCCTTTTACGGGTAATGGGATGACGATGGCTTTGCAGGCGGCGGAAAGCGTCTTGCCGCTGATAGAGCGGTATTCCAAGGGTGTTGACGATTGGACGGAGACGATTTCGCAGGCTGATCGCGCCTTGGCAGCTCGGTTTCGGAAACGGCTTGGATTGGCTGAGCGGTTGCATCCGTTTCTTATACAGCCTCGCGCTCAGGCGGTTCTCGGCTTGGTGGGGCGCTTGGGATGTTTGCCTTTCCAAACCCTCTATCGTGCGGTCCGCTAAGATGTTTGTTCTATGTATCTGCGGTCTATTTCCAGTGCGTTTCCGGAAGCTACTTTCACTCAGCGTGAGTGTTGGGAGGCGTTGGCGAAGTATGGTGAACGCGTTGGATTGCGTGGGCGGTCGATGACGCTTCTTGAGAGGGTTCTGTTAGGTGATTCTGGGATTGATCAACGTCACTTTGCGTTGGGTTCTCCCGAGGGGATCTTTGATCTTGGTGCTCAGGAGTTGAATGAGGCTTTTGAGGAGCAGGCTCCGAGACTGGCAGGAGACGCGTTGAATCAGGCTCTTAAGAGAGCGGGTTTGGTGGCGGGTGATTTGGATGCGTTGCTGATTTGCACCTGCACGGGTTATCTTTGTCCGGGGATTTCCAGTCATGTTTCGGAGCAGCTTGGTTTGCGGTCTGATGCCTATTTGCAAGATCTGGTGGGTCTTGGGTGTGGTGCGGCGATTCCATTGTTGCGCTCTGCGGACGGTTTCCTGAAGACGTCTGAGCGTGAGTTGAACGTGGCGACGGTATGTGTGGAGATTTGCTCTGCTTGTTTCTATCTGAATGATGATCCGGGGGTTCTGATCAGTGCGTGTTTGTTTGGCGATGGGGCCAGTGCTTCTATTTGGAGTAATCGTTCTAGGTGTGCAGCGTGGGAGGTGGGTGGTTTTCAGACGCGTCATCTTCCTGACGAGCGGGAGAAGATCCGGTTTGTGAATTCTGGCGGTCGGCTTCGGAATCAGCTGGAGCGGTCGGTGCCTCAGCTTGCATCAGAGGTGGTGTCTGAGTTGTTTGGCACGGTGTCTGGTATCCCTGATTCGGTTCTGACCCACACTGGGGGCCGTGATGTTCTGAATGCGTTGGCTCCTGTGTTCCCTGGGCACTCTTTGCAAGGGTCCGAGGATGTTCTCCGTAGAGTGGGTAATGTGAGCAGTCCGTCGGTGATGCTTTCTTTGGAGGACTTGATTGGCTGTGAGAATCAAGATCAACGAGTGTGGATGACCTCCTTCGGCGCGGGGTTCTCGGCTCATAGCTGTATGTTGGCTAGACTTTCATGACTATGGGGACTCCGAGACGACGCGTGGGCTTATTACTGACGCTGGGTTTGTCCGTGGCGCTGGTGGGTCTTGTCTTCTGTTGGCTGCTTGCGAAGGGGTTTCAGTCTGCCAAGGCCTATGATTCGTGGATTCCTACGCCTGCTAAGGTGGTTTCGGGTTGGATCAAGATGCTGCCTCAGCCAGGTTCGGAACCGCCACGCTATGAGTTCGAGGTTCGATACTCCTACGAGGCGGATGGTACGGTATGGACTGGCACTCGATTGAAGGAGATTCCTTGGAATACCCGGCAACGTGGAAAGGTAGAGAAACTCGAGGCCCGGTTTGCTCTGGGAGAGAAGGTGACTTGCTACGTGGATCGGTCTGATCCTTCGATGGCGATCCTACTGAAGCCTACGAAGGCTCCTGGCTACACCTTGTGGTTTCCTGGTTTGTTCGTGGTGGGTGGTGCCGGGATCTGCGTTGCCGGTCTTCGAAGACGGAAGCGGGCGTAGTTTACTTCTGCTTCTCCAACCACACCGCAATGATCGCGATGTCTGCCGGGGTGACACCGCTGACTCTCGTGGCCTGACCTAATGTGGTGGGGCGTATCATTTGGAGTCTGTCCTGTGCTTCACGTTTGAGCCCTTGGATCTGGGTGTAGTCGATCTTCTCGGGGAGGGCTCGTTTTTCTAGCTTCTGAGTGCGTGCGACCATGTCTCGCTGGCGGTTAAGGTAGCCGTCATACTTGAGGTCGATTTCGAGGAGGTCCCAGATCTCGGGGCTGGTGGTTCCTCGGATTTCTTCAGGGAGATTGTTCCACGTGTTCTCGGGACGGCGGAACCACTTGTTTAGAGGCAGTCCTTCGAACTTTCCTTTGGAAATGGTCGTTCTAAGCGCCTCGAGGGCGTTCTTCTTGGTGTCGTAACTTTTTAGACGAGCCCCGGTCAGCAATCCGGGGTGTTGGCGAGCTTTCTCGGTCAGACGTTGGTCGGCATTGTCCTGGCGGAGGAGGAGACGGTATTCAGCTCGGCTGGTGAACATGCGGTAGGGCTCGATGACTCCCTTCGAGACGAGGTCGTCGATCATGACTCCGATGTAGGATTGGTCTCTGCCTAGAATGAATGGGCCTGTGCCGAGAACTTTGGTTCCGGCATTGATGCCAGCCATGAGTCCTTGGGCGGCGGCTTCTTCGTAGCCAGAGGTGCCGTTGATCTGTCCGGCGAAGTAGAGTCCGGCGATACGCTTCGTTTCTAGAGTAGGGTTCAGTTGAGTGGGTGGGCAGTAGTCATACTCGACTGCGTAACCGGGACGTATGATCTCGGCATGCTCAAGGCCTTCTACCGAGCGGATGAAATCGAGCTGAACGTCGTAGGGGAGGCTGGTGGACACGCCGTTTACATAGAATTCCTGGGTGTGGCGCCCTTCTGGTTCTAGGAAGAGCTGGTGTCGGTCCTTATCAGCGAACCGGACGACCTTATCTTCAATAGAGGGGCAGTAGCGGGGGCCAACGCCTTCGATCCGGCCACAATACATAGGGGACTTGTCGAGATTGGCCCGGATGATGTCGTGAGTCTTGCTGTTGGTGTAGGTGGTCCAACAGGGGATTTGTTCCATGTGGAACATTGGATTGCTCCAGTCATTCAGTGTGTGGACTTCCTGAGGGCCTCGCTTGATCTGGTCTGAGATGTAGCTGAAGCGGGGGTTATCGGCATCGCCCTGTTGGATCTCGCATTTGGAGAGGTCGATGGAGCGTCCATTGAGTCGGCAAGGGGTGCCGGTCTTGAAGCGATCGACCTCAAAGCCGATGTCCTTGAGGTTGTCGCTCAAGGTGGAGAGGGCGTCACCCATGCGTCCGCCTTTCTGATTCTGTAGTCCAACATGGAGGAGACCACGCATAAAGGTTCCCGTGGTGATGATGACGCTCTTGGCTGCGATTCTGAGACCTAAGGAGGTGTCGACTCCGGAGACGGTATCATTCTCAATGACTAAGGACTTCACATTCCCTTGGTGGAGGTCCAAGTTCTTGGTGGTCTCGAGAATCCACTTTAGCCGGTACTGGTAAGCCTTCTTATCTGCTTGTGCTCGGGGAGCGCGGACGCTGGGTCCTTTGCCTGCATTGAGCATTCGGAATTGGATTCCAGTCGCATCTGTATTCTCACCCATGATGCCACCGAGGGCATCGATCTCCCGAACGATGTGGCCTTTGGCGAGACCGCCAATTGCTGGGTTGCAGGACATCTGGGCGATGGTGTCTAGATTCTGAGTCAGGATTGCTGTCTTGCAGCCGAGGCGAGCAGCAGCAAGGGCGGCTTCGGTTCCTGCGTGGCCTGCGCCGACAACGACGACATCATAGATCTTTGGGTATTGATACATCGGAAATAGGTGGGGATTGTTCTACGTGGAACATTTGGGATCCCAATCGTGCTTGCGGATGCTATATCCTGAAAGGAGGGGTATCCACCTAGATGAACGAACAAACGCTCCAACCTCCTTTTGTCGCCTTTAAAGAATGGCATGTCATCTGTGATGCCCTCATTTCGGGTGAACAAGAGATTATCCTTCGCAAGGGTGGCATCGCTGAAGGG
Source organism: Caprella mutica (assembly GCA_947561585.1). Classification (NCBI taxonomy): domain Eukaryota; kingdom Metazoa; phylum Arthropoda; class Malacostraca; order Amphipoda; family Caprellidae; genus Caprella; species Caprella mutica. Next base: position 84,228 of record CANNZV010001975.1, read on the forward strand.
CGAGATGGATTTGCTTTCCAGCATCGGGAGTTTCTGCTCTTTCCGACATTCTTCCATTCTCAGTATGATGGTGTCCGAAAAGAAGTTCCACTGGAGCTTCAGCGTGGGCCGGAGCCTGATAGGGATAAAGTCATCCTACCAGGCTTCTGTAGGATCGAGGGTTATGCCGTGATTTCCGATTGGGATGATATTCAGAAACTTGAGCCGTATCATATTTGGGAGGAATCGCTTCTGAAGGAGCGGTATAATTATGGAAGTGATGCAGCGTTGCATCTCGCGATTGTAAAAACTTACAGATTTGTAGATCCTCTGGAGATTCCCTTTGAGAAGGCTTATGGGGGGTGTCGGTCGTGGGTAAATCTCCCGGTGAAAGCCGCGCCAGCTGCGGTGGCAGTGTCAGGTTTAGAGGGCTCTTTAGGTATGGATGGTGTCATTGATAGAACGCTTACTACCAATGTATTGCGATACTAATGGTTAGAATGGCTTATTTGATTTGTTAGGTAACAGCTACCGATAGAAGGAGAGCTTAAGAAGCTGTAGAAAGGTATGGTTTTTACACATAAATGTGTAAAAACCACTACACGTCAGATGGTGGTTTCACCTCGATGCTGAATTTATCGTGAATTAATGGTAATTTTCATTGAAATCACAACGGAAAGATACCATAATGGAATTCATGAAGAAGCTTGGATTGATGACAGTAGCGGAGGCAGCGGAATATCTGAACGTTCCACGCCCAACATTATATCAACATCTTAGGGAAGGACATATCCCGGGGATTCAGATTGGAGGGCGATGGCGCATTGAGCAGGATAAGCTTAATGACTTCATTGGTCGGGCGAAGCGCGGCGGTACTTCTAATGAGTCTTATGAGACCATCATGGACGAGAATGGGTATGCGACTGAGCGGAGGTTCCCAAATGTAGAGCCTGTGGCTGCGGAATCATCAGTGGCTCCACCTGTTGAAACGGTTCCAACGAGTGAGGGTGCAGACCGTCTTGCTGGGCTTCGCTCTGAGAACACGCGTCTTCGCGAACTCGTGGCCGATCAACTACTCGAACTAGAGCGTCTCCGTACGGCTTCTATCTCCAACTGAACCTTAAATCATCATTATGGAAACCAAGACGCTCGGCTTACTCACAGTCTCTCAGGCTGCGGATTATTTAAACATTCCTCGCCCGACTCTCTATCAGCACCTCCGCGAAGGCAGGATTCCTGGAATCCAAATTGGAGGCCGTTGGAGGATTGAGACTAAGGTTCTCCAGAGATTCCTCGGGTTGTCTACTGATGACGATCAGCTAGAAGATATTTCTACTCCCATTCCCGATCGAGGAGTGGTTCGGTCCCGCCATCATGCACTGGGTGCTAGTGAAGAGATGGAGAAACTCCAATCAGAGAACAAGCATCTGCGCTCTATCATCGCCCAGCAGTTGCTCGAACTGCATGAGCTTGAGGCTGACCAATCGACTTCAGTATTCCGCGAACGCGTAGCAGAAGTTGAATAGTGCAGCGATTTGCGAAGTTTCCGTTTTATAAAGAGCGGATTCTTCTTTAGGGATGCTTCGAAACGAAGTAATCACCTGAATCTATGTCCGTAGTCACTGTAGTAGCATCCAATCTTCGCCGAGGAATGGCGATCAAGTTTAAAGGTGACTCGGGAATTCTTCTCGAAGTCGAGCACCGCACGCCTGGCAAAGGCGCTGGCTTCGTCCAGGTCATCATGCGGAGTTTCAATTCCGGGAAGTCGAAGGATCTTAGATTCGCGGCTAGTGAGAAGGCCGAGATCATCCAAACGGATAAGCAGAAGCTGGAGTTCAGCTACAGCGATCCTTCCGGCTACTACTTCATGGACACGACGACTTATGAAACGGTCGAGTTGCCCAAAGCTCTCATCGAAGATTACAGTGGGATGCTCATCGAGAATCTTGTCTGTGACGTTCTCTTTGTAGAGGGTAGTCCGGTCAGTGTTGAGTTACCTCCTTCGATTGAGCTACTCGTGACAGAGGCTCCGGAAGGTCTCAAAGGGGATACCGCTAACAATCCCACCAAGGCTGCGACGATGGAAACGGGCCTGGAAGTGCAGGTGCCTCTGTTTGTGAAGAGTGGAGACCGGATCAAGGTCGACTCCCGCACAGGCAAGTATGTGAGCCGAGCTTAAGCCGCCTGGCTGATGGCCAGTTCTCGACCGTCACCGAAGAAGAAAGTCGCTCGCCTCGTCAAGAAGAAGGCGCCAAAGAAGCGCGCACCCGCCAAGAAGAAACGAGCCGCTTCGCGTAAATCCGCCTCTCGTGCTAAGAAGCGCCATGACTGCCATTGGTGGCGAATCGCCGCGCGAACGTCTATCATCCTGGTGCTGCTAACACTTGCGGTGCTGACGACGATCACCTTTCTCCAAAGCATCGCTGCGGTGAAGGGGATCGCCTTCCTCACAGCGGCGCCGGTCTTCTTCTTCTTGTTAGGCATGTTGGCGCTGCCGGTCTTGGTCTGGGGCTTCTCGGATCTCGTTCTCTACCTTTATGTCTTTGGGCATGAACTGACCCATGTGATCTTCATCTACTTGTGTGGTGGGAAGGTCTTTGGCGATATTCGCGTGTCCGTGACAGGAGGGCATGTGACGACGAATAAGACGAACTGGATCATCTCACTCTCACCCTATTTCGTGCCCTTCTTCACCGTGATCGTAGGGTCTGTCTTTCTGGTCGGAAGCTTCATCGGCGATCCCGGGGCCGCGCTGCTTTTGGGGCCTCTGACTTTCAAACCGCTCTACCTGTTCTATGCGCTCATTGGTTTTACCTGGACGATGCACATCTATTACACCCTAACGATGCTGCTGAAAGATCAGCCAGACCTGCATATGAATGGCACGGTCCTCTCGCTGCTTGTCATCTATTTAGTAAATAGCGTCATTGTGATCACCTTCGTCACTTTCGCTTCGGAGACGCTTACCATGAATGGGTTTGTCAAAGACTGGGCGGCCAATGGGCTCGCCGCGTGGAACGGCACTCTCTTTCGTGTGGCCAGATTGATTTGGTGAATGCGCGGGATGGCGTTAGTCTACCTGCATGAGCACATCCTTCAAACCGCCACGCGTGGTAGCCCCGTCTATTCTGGCTTCTGACTATGGCCAATTCGGACTTGAAGCTGCTGACGCTGAGCGTGCGGGCGGTGATTGGTTGCATCTCGATGTCATGGACGGCCATTTCGTCGAGAACATTTCATTTGGAGCAGGCGTGGTCAATGGCCTCCGGCGGTTTACCAAACTCTTCTTCGATGTTCATCTCATGATCACTCGTCCTGATCGCTACTGGGAGTCATTCGCCAAAGCCGGGGCCGAAGGTATCACGGTGCATGTAGAGTCAGAGCATGATGTCCGCGATACTTTAAAGAAGATCCGCGCCGCAGGTCTCAAGACAGGGCTCGCTTTGAATCCTGCGACGCCCTTTGAATCTGTCAGGCCATTCCTCCCTGACATTGATCTTCTATTGGTCATGACCGTGGTTCCAGGATTTGGTGGGCAATCTTTCATGCACGAGACCCTACCAAAGATCGAGGAAGGTGTATCCGAACGCGACCGCTTGGGTCTGACTTATCACATCCAAGTCGATGGCGGTATCACGGCAGAGACAGCAGTCACGGCTGCTAAAGCTGGAGCCAATGTCCTCGTCGCCGGAACGACTATTTTTAAGGCTCCTGATAGGATTGCCGCGATCCAAACTTTACGGGACGCTTAGTCGAGGTCTTCTAGATCGGCTATCAAAGCGCGATCCGCTTCAGCTTCTTCATCATGACCGAAGCCTTCGTGGACGGAGGCGCGAGCTTCGTAGAAAGTCGTTTGCAGAGGCTCCAGAGCAATAGCCTTGGTCAGATCCGCGATGGCCCCTTTGTAATCTCGCAGAGCAGAGCCTCGCATAGAACCTCTAAGGAAATAGGTATGTGCCTGAGGTGAGGTTTCGATCGCCTTGGTGAGATCTGCCTCGAGTTCTTTGGAAACGATCGGGAAGCGTTTCGCGATCAATTCACCTAGACCCGCGGCATCCAGATCTGCGTCGTCATCTAGGTCGGCCACGGCGTCTGGCTCGATCATCAGCTGTGGATTCGCCATGAGAAACTCTGCACGCTGGACCAGGGCATCGGCGTCGTTCGGGCTGAGTTCGATCACCCGATTGTAAAGCTGAAGAGCCTGTCGTTCTTGGCCCGGAAAGTTCTGCAATGCATAGGCTTTCGCTGAGAATGCTTCGCTGCTATGTGGGCACAATCGCTCTGCACGCTCGAAATCTCTCAGCGCTTTGACCAGAAGCTCATCACCATCGACGTCCTTGAGCGCCTTTATAAAGAGCTCCTCATTGCCCCGAATGGTGTCCAATACGCTCACGCCATTCTTCTTGATCGTGATCAGCACTTTCTCCCACTCGCCATCATCCAGCGACCACATCAGGTAAGAATAACCCCGAGCGAGAAAGGTTCCCACACTCCGCTTATTGTTGAAGATTGCCTGGTTCAGGAACCGCATCCCATCGATGCGAGTCTCCTCTTCTGAGGTTAGCAAATCTCCTAATGTCTCTAACGCTAGCGTTTCGGCTGGAGCGATTTGCATCGCTTTCTTGGCATGACTCAGAGATTTCTCTTTGCTATGGAACCCGGTGTCTGTCTTAGCGTAAGTGTAAGCAAGGCCGATATGTGCGAGCAAATTGTCAGGATCGAGTTGGATCGATCGCTGATAATTTCGGAAAGAATCATCCGGCGTGCCCATCCCTGGATGACCAGGGAGGTCGCCTAAAATCCGGAAGACATCAGAAGAGTCGGGCGCAATTTCCAAGGCTTTCTCAGCATCTGCCTTGGCCTTCTTAGGAGCGTAGAAACGCGCATCCCAGCCGGTGTAAACGTCTGCTCGGGCAATGTAAGCGGTGGCATTTCTCGGCTCCAGCTCGAGCACTTCCTCGATATCTGCCAGAGCATTGGCATAATCGAAGGTCCGCCACAGGTAGTAAAGGCCCCGCTTGAGCCGGGTCTTCGTATCCTGAGGTTTGGCCTCCAGCTTGCGCGTGAGGCCGGCCAGGAAGAGGGCATCCTCATCCCGCTCGACCTCAGCACTTACCGTAGAAATCTGGAATCCCAGACAGATACAAAGAAGCCATTTGCCCAACATGAAGCCACTCTAAAGTCCCCACGGAGCAAGCACAAGCCTCTCGGCTATGGAAATAGCGTGTACCTAGACCTTCGTAAGTGTCTCCCAGGGGCCGGTGATGGCTAGGGTGATCCCAGGCTTCTGGATATTCACAAAGAGCGTCGGGTGATTCGGCGCGAAACACACTCCGGCCATTTCAGAATTCCCCAAGTAGCTACTGCGAGCGAGTGTGTAGATCTCGCCGTTTGGTGTGACACCACGGATATACTGTTCCTTGGCTCCATCCTCACTGAGAACCACATCACCCCAAGGAGCGATCGTTAGGTTGTCTCCATACTCTAACAAAGTCGTGTCGTTAGGCTCTAGGTAAAGTGTCAGTGTTCCGGGCTGCTTCTTCTCATCGTCGGTCGCTTCATATGGGCTAGGGCGATAGACAAAGATTTGACCAGATTTGGCAATGCCACCGCTTGTGCAGGCAAAGTAGATTTGGCCGTTTCCATACCACATCCCTTCGCCACGAGCGAAGCGGGCCGCTCCTGCCTTAAAGGCATCCGTGCGGAGCGTGTCTTTCGGGCTGTGCACCTCTTCGAGTGTCATCCACTCTACATCGAGAGCTTCACCCACGGGAAGTTTCCCTTCGCCAGTGTCAGGCCAGTTTCGGGTGTCACAGGACTCTTTGTCCTTGATGACAAGCGCCTGAAGAACGCCGCCGGCTTTCAAATTGCCTGGTTCGTTCGGAATGTAACGCGTGATGAGGCCATCATCCCGGTCTTCTGTTTGGTAAACGACGCCACTCGCCGGATCTACTGCGACCGCTTCGTGATTGAAACGACCCATCTCCTTTAGTGCGATTGGCTCGCACAAACCAACCTTGGAGGTCGCTGGGACTTCAAAGTTATACCCGTGGTCTTGCTCGAGGTATTCTGGCTCTTTCTTAGCGGGCTTCTTCGGAGCCTTCTTCACCTTCTCGCCAGCCTCTATCGCTTTCTTGCGAGCAGCCTTCGCCTTCTTCCTCTCATCACGAGCCTTCTTCCTCTTAGCTTTCTCAGCTTTCACTTCCTCAGCGTTCTTCGGGCGAATGACCGTTTCCTCGCAAGTGATCCAAGTATTCCAGGGAGTAGGACCGCCAGCGCAATTGCGTGCGGTGCCTGCTAGACTGAGAAATTGCTTCTCCACCTTCAACGTCTTGGGATCGAAGACCACATTGGTCGTGCCACCAATCTGAGGACGCACGCCCTTGCCAGCATCCCACATCTTCTTGGAATCGATCTTTGGAAGCAGCTCATTCGCGATGCCGAAAGGGCTCAGGAACGTCTGGTTGTCGTCCAGCTCGTGATTACGGACCAAGACAACGCGGCCATTCTTACCAGCGAAAGCAGCCATGCCATCCGGACCACCCGGAGTGCGTAAGCCATCAGACATGGGATCACCTGTGATGGAGATCACCTTGTAAGAGAATCCCTTGGGCAGATCGAGGATCCGAGCAGGATCGGGAATGAGATTCCCATACTTGGCCACCTGATTTCCATACTTCTGGGCCTGAGCGCCTGTGACGAGAAAACGCTCCAGTCCGACGAATCCAGCGGCTACGGCTCCGCTCCCTTTAAGAAATTGTCTGCGCGATGCTTTCATAATATAAATTTTAGTAAACTTAATAACCAATGGAATGCAAGGGCGTAACCAGAACTATCCAGTGGATTCTTATGGAACACCGGCAGCTGCAGCAGGGACTCAGGCTATCAGCCCTGCTAATATGACAGTGGATGAAAAGCAGCGGCTCGTTCGCCTTGCCTCGGGCAGCGGCCGCCCGCATCTTAGCCCTAAATGGCTGTGGACGAGACTGTATCAGAAATCACGCTTGGCATTGAGGGTGGGGGAACTCGCACCACTGTCTTGCTGGTAAACCAAGATGATGAGTCCCTAGCATCGTTCCAGGCCGGTCCATCTAATCTTCGACTCATGGGCATTGGCGAGCTAGCCGTTCATTTACAGGAGATCCGCGAACAGCTCCCGGTGCAACCCACCCGTGTGGGTATTGGACTAGCGGGTGTTCGTTTGGAGCCCGATCACCAGCGCTTGCGCAATGCCGTGGCGACCGTGTGGCCGGGGGTGATCTGTGCCACTTCGGATGACTTGATGACAGCGTTAGAAGCTGCAGATAGAGATCAGGATTGCGCGGTGCAGATGTTAGTTCTCAGTGGGACAGGTTCCTGTGTCGCCGGACAGCGTCACGATGGCAAATCGACCAAACTCGGAGGGCGAGGCCACATTCTGGGTGACCGCGCTAGTGCCTGCGATATCGCACAGGATGCTTTGCGTTCTGTCATGGCTGATTATGATCTGAACGACGCTTGGCCCACTTTAGGTGGCGATATCCTGACGTTCTTGCAGATGAACGAGCCGGAGGATCTCATCGATTGGTCTCTCGTCGCACCTAAGAATGAGTTGGCGAGTGTCGCCATTCCCGTCTTCCACGCCGCAGCGTTTCGTGAGGACCCCATAGCGTCTGAAGTCCTTGCCCGGGCCGCTTCTAGACTCTGTGATGACGCTAAGGCAGGTGCCAATCGCCTAGTGAAACCGGGCGAACGGGTGCAATTCATCTTCAATGGCGCCGTTCTTCTAAAGAATGCCGAATTCCAATCCAAAGTAGCCGAACAGCTCCGTTTCCTCTTCCCCAATGCCGTCGTCACCCCGCTGAACAAGCCAAGCGTCTGGGGGGCTATTGCCCTAGCGAGAAGAGCGGCCACCCTACCCACGCCAGCGATTGCCCAGACCGAGAGCGTTAGCGCTCAGACCGCAGTCGCCTCTTGGCGGCCGGTGACTTCCGCTCCTACCGAGCAGCGAAACGAGGTCTCTGCCGGACTTTCTGAAATGTCGATCATGGCGGGAATCGAGCTCATGACCGCTGCCGACAGCGTGCTGCCCGCAGCCATCGCAGAAGAATCTGAAGCCATCGCCTGGACCATCGAACAAGTCGTGCGTGCCTTTGCCGAAGGTGGCCGACTCATCTACACCGGCGCGGGAACTAGTGGGCGTCTGGGAGTGTTAGACGCAAGTGAATGTCCGCCCACCTTCAGCGTGTCCTACGAACAAGTTCAAGGTATCATCGCCGGAGGACGCAGCGCCCTCTGGAGTGCCGTTGAAGGAGCCGAGGACAATCAAGCTTCTGGTAAAAGCGCCATTGCCAAGCGTCACGTTGAATCCAAGGATATCGTAATTGGAATCTCTGCCAGTGCCTACGCCCCCTTCATCTGGGGTGGGCTCCAAGAAGCCAAGGATCGCGGAGCCACCACAGTCCTGCTCTGCTGCAATCCCGGCTACAAAGATCACCCGCTCCCTGATCGCGTCATCGCTCCGAATACGGGTGCCGAGATCCTCACCGGATCCACCCGCTTGAAGGCTGGCACCGCGACCAAACTCATTCTTAACATGATCACCACGCTCGCCATGACGCATTCCGGGAAGGTGTTGAGTAATCACATGATCGATCTCAACCCCTCCAACGGCAAGCTTCGCAAACGTGCCCTCCGGATCGTCAGCCAGATCGCAGAAGTCGATGAAACCACTGCTCAAGCAGCATTAGACGCCAATGGCTGGATCGTCCGCAAAGCCTGCGAATCCCTAAAGAGTTCGCTCTAACGTTTGCTCTTACCGTCGAGATACTTCCACATCCCCTTGAACCGTTTGAAACGGCTCAGCTCGTGAAGTTCAAGCTGTTCGTCGTCCACAAAGTAAGTCGCAATGAACTCCACCTTGCCAATCTTGTCCTCCTTCGTGCCCTTCGCCGTGCCCACGATCTCGAGCCCGCTCCAGTTCACATCGTAAATCGTCTCTTCCAAGCCCTTCTTCAGATCCGGCTCCTTGGTGTCTGGATGCGTCGTTTCTACCAAGTAATCGACCCTCCTAAAGAAATAAGCCGAGTAACGAGACCGCATCAGCTCCTCCGCTGTCTCCGCCCTTGCCCGACCATAGTGAAAGCGCATGCAGCACCTGGCATAGCTCACATTGCTCTTACAAGGACACAAAGACTCCTCACGTTCCCTGGGGATCTTCTCGAAATTCTCGTCCACACAGAAGACACCCACATCGCCCGGGAAAAGCAACGTTTCATAGGGTGTTCTATTCCTCCTCTATCACCAGAATCGTAATAAAAGGACAGATTAAAAGGACAGATCAAGGACAGATCATTAATAGAGAAAGAGGTTGCGCTGGTCCCTCGCCCTGGAAGCTCTCATTCCGCCTGCGGCCGCGGTCCATCTCGAGCTAAACTAAGCCTCCACGTGCGATTCGAGCTTCAATCCAGATCGCGTTCGGCGTGTCGGTTGGTCCCAGCTTCGGCCTGGCCACCACCATCTTGTGGGTTGAGGGAAAGGCAGCGTTTGAAAGATTCGATCGATCTCCAGCTGATCGGATCCTCCAACATCAACCACTTTCCTAATAACCGGAATGTCCCTTTATTGGAATGTTTGTCAGCCTAAAGTGAGAAGTCCTCGTCGTTGACCTGTGACCGTCAGATATCCTAGCCTGTTGCATGTCGACATCTTCATCACGCCGCACGTTCATTGGATTTGGCTTGGCCGCTACTGCTGGCTTTGCAACGAATACTGCACGCGCGCAGGCACCCAATAGTAAGCTGAATATTGGCATCATCGGGGCGGGAGGCCGTGGTGGGGCTAATATGAATGGCGTGAAGGGTGAGACGATGCACACGCTTTGCGATGTTCATCCAGAGGCTCTGACGGATGCCAAAGCGAAGTTTAAGGATGCCAAGACCACGAGTGATTGGCGAGAAGTGGTGGCCAATCCTGATATCGATGCGGTCGTCATCAGTACGGCGGATCATCACCATGCGCTTGCGTCCATCGCTGCGATGCGCGCTGGGAAGCACGTCTACTGTGAGAAACCGCTAGCACACACGGTTCAGGAAGCGCGGTGGATGCAGGAGGAGTATCAGAAGCAGAATGGCAAGATCGCCACTCAGATGGGAACGCAGATTCATGCCACTGACAATTACCGCAAAGCCGTCTCTGCGGTGCGCGACGGTGCCGTTGGCGAAGTCGAACAGGTCCACGTGTGGTGCAATCGCTCGATCGATCCCATTGGCCCAGCCGTGCTTCCGAAACAGGACATTCCGAAGGGCTTCAATTGGGACGTCTGGCTAGGCCCAGCAGCCGAGCGGGATTACAATCAGGGCTATTGGAAAGGCGGAAACCTGAATTGGAATCGCCGTTGGGAGTTTGGAAATGGCGTCCTCGGTGACATGGGGAGTCATTTGATAGACCTCGCCTACTGGACGCTGGATCTGGACTATCCCACCTCAGTCAAAGCGGAAGGCACCCAGGCAGATGCGTTTGCCGCGCCGCCCTCACAGATAGTCACTTGGAAACATCCGAAGGCCGTGGAGGTCATTTGGTATCACGGTCCCCAAGGCATCCATACCATGGCCGGACGCCTGCAGCCCTTGCTTGGGGACAAGACGGACATCTCTAAATGGTCCATTGGTGTTGCTTTCGTTGGTTCTAACGGTGTGTTAGTGTCTGACTACGGCAAGATCGTTGGGACGAATGGCGCTGATCTAGGAAAGTCGACGGCGATCAAGTCATCAGCCGGTCACTATGCCGAGTGGCTCCAAGCTTGTCGGGGGGAAGGCGAAGCGCTTTGTAATTTCGACTACTCCGGAAAACTAATCGAACACAATCTCCTCGGAAATGTCGCCCACCGTGCTGCTCTGGGGAAAGAACTGCAGTGGGATGCCAAGTCCTTGAAGATCACGAACGATGAGGGTGCTAACAAACTGCTTAGCAAGACCTATCGGAAAGGCTGGGAGATCTCTTCATGAGTTCAACCGATCTTGAGCAAGCCCTCGAAGTCATTCTGCTTCAGCACGATGACGGCTCGGATGGGAGCCATGATATCCATCATGCACGTCGCGTGCTTCTCAATGCTAAGGAGATTGCTAGAAGGGAAGCGGCAGAGGTCGATCCCCGTCATCTCACCGCCGCCGCCTATCTGCACGATCTTGTCAATGTAAGCAAAGATTCACCCCAGCGGGACCAAGCCTCGCGCCTCTCTGCCGATGCGGCTGAGCCTATTCTGCAAGGCCTTGGCTTCACTACCGCAGAGATCACCGCCATTCAGCACAGCATTACCGCTCACAGCTTCTCTGCGAACATCCAGCCGGAAACATTGGAAGCGAAGATCCTCCAAGATGCCGATCGCATGGAATCCGTCGGCGCGCTCGGGATCGCCCGCACCTTTTACACGGCGGGCAAGATGTCGTCGCTCCTGTTCGATGGGGATGATCCCTTCGCCAATGAGCGTCCATTGGATCACAAGCGCTTTGCTGTCGATCACTTCAAGGCGAAACTGCTAGGGCTTTGTCAGACCATGCAGACAGAAGCAGGCAAGCAGGTGGCCGAAGAACGCACCGTTTTCATGCAGGACTTTCTTGATCAGCTCGGCCAGGAGATCAGTGTGGACGTTGACAAAGGTGCAGCGGAAGCTCAGTCATGAAACACATCGATCGTTCCGTTATAGACCAACTTTGCCGAAACGCCGAGGACGCTCCAAGAAGGAGGGCGCACCTGAATCTTCACGAAGACCTCGAGGAAGATCTCCAACGCCTACTCATCGCCTTGCAGCCGGACACGTATATTCGTCCGCATCGGCATCCTGAAGACTATAAGAAGGAAACCTTGGTGATTCTGCAGGGACGTTGTGTGTGCTATACCTTTCACGATGATGGAGAAATTGATAGCGTCACCATCCTCGATCCGAGCAAAGGTTCATTTATCAGTGAGGTCCCCGATCAGCAATGGCACTCCCTCGTCTGCCTCCAGGAGAACACCGTGGTCCTCGAATTTAAACGCGGCCCGTATGCGCCGCTTGCCCCTGAGAATTTCGCCTCCTGGGCTCCCGAAGAGATGTCGGAATCACGGATAGCTTACCTAGAGTCGCTGGTAAGAAAGGGAACCGCGAATGGACGCGAATGAACGCGAATCATTCTCAACGCCTGCTGCATTGGCGTTTATTCGCGTTTACTCGCGGTTCCTATTACTTCTTTAATCGAAGCAAGCTGGACTCTGTCCGAACGATAAAGCTATCATCGACCACAGCAAAGGAGGAGAGGCCATACTCGCCGATCTTGTTCTCAGCGACTTCTTGAAACGTGGTGCCGGGCTTGATGACGGTCGTGATGCCATCGCCATTGTGGAAGAAGAGATGCCCGGAAGCGTAGACGGGCGAAGCTGAGTAGCCGCCTCCGCCATCGATCCGTTTCTGCCACAGTTGCTCCCCGGATTTCGCATCCAGGCAGCTGACGATTCCTTTGTCGTCGTTCACGTAAACATGGTCGCCTACGATGATCGGTGAGCTTTCCTTGGGGATGCGTTTCCCGACCTCCCAGCGCACGTGAGACTTTGTCACGTCGCCTTTGCCCGTGGGGTCGATGGCATACATGCTCGCCGTTCCAAAGCCTGAACAGGCATAAACCAGTCCGTGAGCGTAGAGAGGGCGCGGCACGACGGAGTAGCCTTTGCCATAGAGGCTGCGCCAAATTTCCTTGCCATTGCTAGGATCGTAAGCAACCACCGCACCGGACGCGGGACTGACAATCTGCCATTTGCCGTCGACCTCGATGGCTAGAGGCGTGCTGAAAGAGAAAGTCCGTGAAACTTCCACCTCACGAGGGGTCTTCCAGACCACTTTGCCGTTGGATTTGTCTAAGGCGACGATGAAAGGATCCTCTGTTCCATCACAGGAGAAGATGAGCTTATCCTCGAACAGGATCGGCGAGCCGCCATTTCCATGAAGTGGTGGGTAAGCTAGGGTGTCTTGTTTCCACACTAGGGAACCGTCACTAGCATCCAGACAAGCGGTGCCGTTGTGCCCGAAGTGGACGTAGAGCCGACCGTCTTCAAAGACTGGCGTTGGAGAAGCATGGCTGTTTTTCTTGTGGAAATCGCCGATGTCCGGTTTCGCAATGATCTCTTGATCCCAAAGCACCATCCCGTCGGTCAAACTATGGGCCATGGCGCGTAGGGAGAGGCCTCTGCCGGCTTCCACCGCACTCGTGACGAAGATGCGGTCGCCAGCAACCACGGGTGAAGACCAAGCTTTGCCAGAGAGTTTCACTTTCCAAGCCACGCCTTCTTCTGGGCTCCAACGCAGGGGGACATTGACGTCTTCGGCGTGGCCTTGACCATCCGGCCCGCGGAACTGAGGCCAGTCTGCTCCCCAGAGAGAAGTGACGCTACAAAGAGTCAGAAGAGTGAGTGCGAGGGGCTTCATGTCTGAGAATGTGCTGGCTCGCGGTGGAACGCAATGGGGTTCTACGTTTGGATTGTCGCTGATCATGGCGTATGAGTGGGGCGTTTGGACGGCGGAGCCATCCACGACAATGTCGTTTACTTTGGGGTCGTGCTGCTTGTAGGCAAAAGCATTGTATGGCAAGCAAGTGTCATGCTATTTCGGAAGATCGTGACTGTGCTTGTGTGTCTATATGCTGCATATCTCCCATTCATCTGGGGAGCGGAGTATCAATGGACGAGTTTGGGAGGTAAGACCGTTGATGGTGAGTTTGTTTCTCTCAAAGATGGCACTGTTATCATTCGGCGAGTTTCTCGTGAATATTCGTTCTCTCTTGAGAAACTTGATAGAAAGAGCCAACGCCAAGCCGTTTCCCTTGCTAGTGGTGGCCAGATCCTATGGGAGCTGGTGGATCAGGGACCATGGATCTTTCAAAGTCCTGAAGGGAAGAAGTATATAGTGACTTTTAGTGAGAATTGTTCACTAACGATGGTCGGAATAGCTGGGCGTGAGAGAAAGTTTGTAGTTACTCTTACACCTGATAGCACATTCGCGATCTCACTTGGTGAACCAACGGAATATTTCGGAAAACTCGCAGCAGGTAAAGTGACAGGACTCGTTAAACATCAGAACAGTAGCGTGGGAAAGTTTAAGATGGAGCCACTTGGAACCCGGGATCTGGAGTTCCCCCAAGAAAGTGGACACGGATCAGACAGATCGCTCTGTTAGTTTAGGTGTGTTTTTTGAGTTTGGAAGTGCTGATTGAGGAAAGTTTCGGGCGAGACGTTTCCCAGTGAGCTATGGCGCCGTTTGTCGTTATAGAAGACTTCTAGGTAGTCGAAGATGGTTCTCCGAGCTTCGACTTTGGTATCGAAGCAACAGTCTTCAGGGAAGCTCTCCCGTTTGAGGCTCGCGAAGAAGCTTTCGTTGGCAGCATTGTCATAACAGTAGCCTTTCGCGCTCATGCTCTGAGGCAGGCCATAGAGAGCTATGAGCTTTCGAAACTCTTTGCTGGTGTATTGGCAGCCGCGATCAGAGTGAAAGAGGGGGCGACTGCCTAGAGGTAAGTTGGACATGGCTTTGGCTAGAGCGCTGGTGACGAGGACGGTGTGCATGGTTTCGGCAACACTCCACCCAACGACTGCTCGACTGTAGAGATCGATCACGACGGCGAGATAGAGCCATCCTTCTCGTGTTGCGACATAGGTGATATCACTGACACAGACTTGGCCTGGTGCGGAAGGCGGATTGGTGTTTGCTAGTATGTTTGGAGAGGCCTTCTGAGTAGGATCTTGAGTGGTTGTCTTCGGGCGAAAGGCGGCCTTGTAGCGGGCCTGGAGGCCGTTCTTCGCCATGAGGCGAGCCACGCGATTCTCTGAGCACGAGAGCCCATGTTCTTCCTTGAGTTCAGTGGTCATCCGCGGGCTTCCATAGACTTTGAGGTGGCGGTCTTCATGGATCTCTTTGATCTTGGAGACGATGATCTCGTTCTCCTGTGCTCGTTTTGAAGGTGGGCGTTTTCTGCCAGCGTAGTAGCTGCTTTTGGATAGATCGAAGGCCTCGCAAAGTTCAGTCACCTGGTAGCCTTCTTCCCGCATTTCATTGATCATCGCAAGCCTAGCTGCGGGTCCTCCGCTAGGATGCTGGCGGCCTTTTTTAGGATCTCACGCTGCCGCCTGAGGTAAGCGTTCTCGCGCTTCAGTTTCTGGTTCTCGTCCCAGAGTTCCTTGGCACTCGCTCCGGGCTGGCCGTCGTCGCCTACGGCTCCTTCGGCCATCCCTCCGCTCGCACCAAGGAACTGGTTCTTCCAATTTCGTAGGCTAGCAACGCTAACGCCAAGCTCTCGGGCAACTTGGGAGAGCGACTGGTCACTCGTCCTCAATAGGTCAACGGCTCCGTCTCGGAACTCCTGCGTGTAGTTCTTTCTTTTCTTTGGCATGGTCTGTATCTGGTTGTGTCAGACCTATCTAGCCGTGTCCATCAATTTGGGGGAACTTCAATCCAAAGGAAGCGGTGAAGCCGTTGGTGCTAATTACTGAATAATGATCTACGTGTCTCTGGATATACTCGTCTAATTCTCTGCGCTCCGCGATCATGGCGGATGAGTGGGGCGTTTGGACGGCGGAGCCATCCACGACATTGTCGTTTACTTTGGGGAGTATTTGTTGGAACATTGCCGAATGCTAGGGAATCTCTTTGATCCTGAGGCGGATGTGTGGATTGAGGAGCGCTGCCGTCCTCATTGGTCACAGGCGGGTGCGATTGTGTTCGTGACCTTCCGGACGCGGGACTCGATCCCTCGTGAGGTGCTCCAAAGGTGGGATAGTGAGAAGACGCAGTGGCTTGAGCAACGTGGTTGGTTGGGTGAGGCGGCGCATTGGTCTGATGCTTTTCCTAGGTTGACGGAGATCCAAGGAGCCAGCTTTCTCAAAGAGTTTCAACGGACCCGTGAGGGCTTTCTAGATACTTGTCAGGGGCGATGTCTCTTGCGAAGGCCTGAGTTGGCGCAGATCGTGGCCGATTCTTTGCTTCACTTTGATCGGGAGCGCTATCGGATGGGCGACTTCATTGTCATGCCGAATCATGTGCATCTCCTTGCAGCTTTCTCTGATGCGGTCGCTATGCGAGCACAGTTTGGTTCCTGGCTGCATTTCACGGCGACGAAGATCAACGGGGCGGTGGGGGAGAAAGGCCATTTCTGGCAACAAGAGCCCTTTGATCATTTAGTTAGGAGTGAGGCGCAGTATACGTATTTGCAAGAGTATATTGCTAAGAATCCTGTGAAGGCGGGGCTAAAGGCAGGGGAGTATCTCTATCATAGGGGCGTGGATTGATTGTCGCTGATCGCTCCGCGATCATAGCGTTTGCTGGAGTAGGCGTTTGGACGGCGGAGCCATCCACGACAATTTATTCTTTCGATCTTAGTGACTCTGAATGAGCATGGATAGTTGCTGAGACAGCGAGAGTATATTGCTAAGAATCCTGTGAAGGCAGGGGAGTATCTCTATCATAGGGGCGTGGATTGATTGTCGCTGATCGCTCCGCGATCATAGCGTTTGCTGGAGTAGGCGTTTGGACGGCGGAGCCATCCACGACAATCACAAAGAAGCCCCGAGGCGTTTCCGCGCTCGGGGCTTCTGGTAAAACGGGGGCTTTCCTTTGTAGGAAAGTGTGTGTCCTAGCGGTTAGCTAAGTTCAGCGCGCGCTTGGCCTTTCTCTTCGAGAGCGGCTTGGGCGGCGGCGAGTTTCGCGATCGGGATGCGGAACGGGCTACAGCTGACGTAGTCGAGGCCGGCGCGGTGGCAGAACTTGACGGACGAGGGCTCGCCGCCGTGCTCACCACAGATACCGATCTTGAGGTTAGGCACCGTTTGGCGACCACGCTCGACACCCATTTCGACGAGCTGACCAACACCAGTTTGGTCGAGGCTTGCGAATGGGTTGACGTTGACCACCTCAGCTTCCTGATAGGCAGGAAGGAATGAGCTGGAGTCATCACGGCTGAGGCCGAGACAGGTCTGTGTGAGGTCGTTCGTGCCGAAGCTGAAGAACTGAGCGTGCTCAGCGACTTCGTTGGCTGTGAGAGCCGCACGTGGGATCTCGATCATGGTGCCGACGGTGTATTTCAACTGGCTTGCCTTGAGACCGTGTTTCTCGCGGACTTCAGCAGCAGCTTGGTCGATGACAGCACGCTGAAGCTCGAGCTCCTTGGCGTAGCTGACGAGGGGAACCATGATCTCAGGGAATACTTTGATGCCCTTCTTCTGGACGGCGACAGCCGCTTCGAGGATGGCTGTGGCCTGCATCTTGGTGATCTCAGGGTAGACGATGCCGAGACGACAACCGCGGTGACCGAGCATGGGGTTCTCTTCGTGAAGCGCGTTGATACGAGCGCTAATAGCGGCTGGCTTGACCTTGAGCTTCTTGGCGAGGTCCTTGATCTGCGCTGGAGTCATCGTGCCGATGAACTCGTGCAACGGTGGATCGAGGAGACGGATCGTTCCTGGGCGACCAGCAAGCGCGGTGAAGATACCGACGAAGTCTTTCTTCTGGTAGGGAAGAAGCTTCTTCAGTGCCTTGGCTTTGCCTGCTTCGTCGTCAGCGAGGATCATTTCGCGGACAGCGTCAATGCGATTGCCTTCGAAGAACATGTGCTCTGTGCGAGTCAGGCCGATGCCTTCAGCACCGAACTTGATAGCCGTCTTGACCTGGTCTGGCGTGTCCGAGTTGGTGCGGACACCAAGCTTGCGGAGTTTGTCAGCCCAGCTCATGAGTTCGACGAACTTCTTGTAAGTCGGTGTCTTCTTGGCAGCAGCCTTGTTCTCGATGAGGCCTTGAATGACCGAAGAAGCGGCTGTTTTGAGTTCGCCAGCGTAGATGTTGCCAACGAAGCCATTGAGTGAAAGGAAGTCGCCCTCTTTCAAGGTGACGCCGTTTCCTGACAGAGTCTTCTTGGAGTAGTTGATCTCCATGTCATGGGCACCACACACACAGATCTTACCCATCTGACGGGCAACAAGCGCTGCGTGTGAAGAAGCACCACCACGTGTCGTGAGGATGCCTTCGGCAGCGATCATGCCGCGGAGGTCTTCAGGAGACGTCTCTTGGCGAGTGAGGATGACCTTCTGGCCTTTGGCAGCAGCAGCGACAGCGGCTTCTGCCGTGAAGTAGATGCGACCACTAGCAGCACCAGGACCGGCGGGAAGACCGCTACCGATGACCTTGGCTTTGCGCTCACCAGCGGAATCAAAGATCGGCGCGAGGAGGTGGCTGAGGTCGTCAGCAGGGATTCGGAGAATGGCTTCTTCTTTGGTGATCAATTTCTCTTTCACCATGTCGAGAGCGATGTTCACCGCAGCGAAACCTGTACGTTTGCCGTTACGAGTTTGAAGCATCCAAAGTTGGCCTTCTTCAATCGTGAACTCAACGTCTTGCACATCACGGAAATGCTTCTCGAGTTGCTTGCGCACCTTGAGAAGTTCTTTGTGAGACTTAGGCAAGTCCTTGGCCATTTCAGCCACTTGCTTCGGCGTGCGCACACCAGCGACGACGTCCTCACCTTGAGCATCGATGAGATACTCGCCGTAGAATACGTTCTCGCCCGTAGCAGGATCACGTGTGAAGGCGACACCCGTTCCTGAAGCAGGACCAGTGTTACCAAAGACCATGGCCTGAACGTTCACAGCGGTGCCCCACTCAGCAGGGATGCCGTATTTCTGGCGGTAGACCTTCGCACGGTCGTTCTGCCAGGAATTGAAGACAGCGTTAATAGAACCGTAGAGCTGATCCATAGGATCTTCTGGGAAGTCCTGTCCGCTACGCTTCTTGATGAGTGCTTTGAATGCAGCTACGACGCCGCGGAGGTCGTCTTCTTCGAGGCCGGAGTCGTCGTCGACCTTGGCCTTGGCCTTGGCTTTCTCGAGAATGACTTCGTAAGGATCGTGGTGCTCACCTTCTTCAGCTTCGACGCCCATGACGACGGAGCCATACATTTGCAAGAAACGACGGTAGCTGTCCCAAGCGAACTTCGGATTGCCAGTCTTAGCGGAGAGCGCTTCGACGACGGTGTCGTTGATGCCGAGGTTGAGGATCGTGTCCATCATGCCAGGCATCGACTCGCGAGCACCGGAACGGACTGAAAGGAGAAGAGGATTCTTAAGATCACCGAACTTCTTGCCCATGACCTTCTCGATCTTAGCGATGTTCGCTTTGATCTCTTTGTCGAGAGTCTTCGGATAGGTCTTCTTGTTGTCGTAGTAATGCGTGCAGACCTCCGTAGTGATCGTCATGCCAGCTGGCACGGGGAGACCGATGAGGGACATCTCGGAAAGGTTCGCACCTTTGCCGCCGAGAAGAGCTTTCTGAGAGCCGTCGCCGTCAGCTTTGCCGCCACCGAAGAAGTAGACGGATTTCTTGAGGCCACGTGCTGCAGACTTGCGTGCAGCCTTCTTCTTAGGAGCGGCTTTCTTTGCCGATTTCTTTGCCATGATGTTGGATAGTTAGTTCGTAGATCTTGCTTAGTTAGGAACATTCCGGGACTCGATAAAAAGTTTGAGTCTCCTGGGAAATGAGGCGCAAGGGTAGCGTAGAGCCTTAGTCTGTCAAATGAGGGATTGAACGCACAGAATGCGTATTAACGACTCTAAAGTCGCTGATTTCTCCGAAATCATGCATCACCTAGTCTCGCTTGTGAAAGCTGTTTGATTTCGGAGAAATCAACGACTATGTTATCAAATGTTAGGGGGCTCTTTGATCCGGAGGCAGAGGTGCTCATTGAGGAACGGCTCCGGCCGCACTGGTCTCAGGCGGGAGCGATCGTCTTCATCACCTTTCGCACCCTGGACTCTATCCCGAAGGATGTTTTCAAGCAGTGGGGAGCGGAGAAAGGCGTGTGGCTGGAGGAACGTGGTTTGTTAGGCACGCACGCCCATTGGTCGGAGGCTCTTCCCACCCTCACAGAAGCCGAGCGGCACGAGTTCGCCCAGGCCTTCAACCGCACTCGAGAGGGCTTCCTGGATACCTGTCAGGGTCGCTGCCTCTTGCGACGCGCTGATCTAGCCCAGATCGTGGTCGACGTGTTACGCCATTTCGATGGCGATCGCTACCGCCTCGGGGACTTCGTCATCATGCCGAATCACGTGCATCTGCTAGTCGCCTTTCCGGATCCAGAAGCCATGCGCAAGCAGTCTGCCTCCTGTTTACGCTTCACAGCCCGGGAGATCAATCGGGTCCTGGGTGAAACCGGACGGTTCTGGCAGCAAGATCCCTTCGATCACCTCGTGCGGAGCGAGAAGCAGTACGCTTACTTGCGCCAATACATTGCAGACAATCCCGTGAAAGCTGGCCTCACAGATGGCTTTGTCCATAGTAGTTGATTTCTCCGAAATCAAACTTGGCATGAGGGAGTCTGATTTCGGAGAAATCAACTACTATGAGCGCTCTTTCTCCACGGCTTGGATCGCAGTGTCACGGCGTTCTTCGGGCAAGCTCTTGGCCCAGGATAGGGCGGTGTGGTAGTCTTGCTTAGCTTTCTGGCTAGCGGCGAGGGCGGTGATCTCGTCGTTGGAGAGGTGGCCTTGGAGTTTCCATTGCAACGCAGTGATGGCGGCTTGTTGGGCGTCGCGATTGACGAGAGTGTCGATCCAAGCGAGGGCTTCATCGCGGTCTTGGTTTCCCAGGATCTGGCCAGGCTACTGGCGGCGGTGTTCAGGGGAGTGCCGGGTTGGACTTCGCCTAGGAGGGTGGTGGCGAAGCGGCGATCACTGGTGGCGATTTGCTGGAGAATGGCGCTGATGGCATCGGCACGGGCCTGGGATTGCAGGGTTTCCTGAGCGATGGCGAGGGCGGTGTGTGGATCCTTGTCTGTCAGACCGACGAGGAGGCCAGTGGCCAAGGTGGCATGTGTGTAAGGATCGTCGCAGGCATTGAGATAGGCTACTGCCGTTTCGGGATCGGTGGTGGCCCAGGCTTGCATGGTGGATTCTTTGAGAATCTTACTCATGGTCGGATTGAGGGATTGGGCGTAGGTCAACGCAGCGCGAGGATCCTGTTTGGCCCAGACGGCTCCTACTTGAGCCATGGCTTCCTTGGCGGTGCGACTGCTGGGCGGGGAAGCCACGATCTCGGCGGCGTGCTGTGGATTCTTTGCGGCCCAGGCGGGGATGGCTTCGGTGGGGGCGGACGAGGATACGTTGTGGACTCCTGTTTGATGCATGGCTTTGAAGGCGAGCTCTGGGTCGAACTTTAAAGCACTGCGCACGAGGAAATGTTTCCAACCGTTGTACTTGTCTTGGCTCACAAGTTCCACCGCTCTCTCAGAATCCTTGGCCATCCAATGATCGAAGAGGATGGTGACATGGGCTTCACTAAATTCAGGCTGAAGCCATTCTAACATCGCTTCAGGATTGATCTGGGCCCAACGCTGAACGAGGGCGCGATCAAAGCCTTCGGGCGCGAGTTTCATCAGGTCCTTCATTTCTTGGCTGGTAGCGGTTTCGCCGTGGTGAGCGAGCCAGAGGAGGCGTTGGCTGTCGGATCGTCCGGCGAGCCGGGTTTCCCAACGTGCGTTTTGACTTTGCCGATCTGCTAGTAGTGAATCGCTTTGCGGTGCTGATTGCTGAATGGGCTGGGCGTGTTCGGTCGTGACGAAGTGTGTGTTTATCCATCGTCCAGCGAGAAGCCCGACGAGGCAGGTGGCCGTGATCAGGACGAGTCGTTTCATTTCGCTTGATCCTTCCATTGGAGGTAGGCGGTTGGGTCGGTCTCTTGCCAGAATTTGAGAATGCTCTCTCGGGCCACGTGGCGCAGCTCGGGCTCGGGGAGACTTTCGGACCACTCCAGCGCGGCTTGCGGGTTGGTTCTAGCGCGGTTCTGGCCTAACGCTGTGGCGGCTTGGACTTGCAGGTCTCCGTCCATTTCCGTGAGGTAAGTATCCCACGCCGAGAGATCGATGTCGCGGCTAGCAATTCTGGGAACGAAGGTGGCGAAGAGCGCTGTCCGCATGGCAGGCTCGGCCCGATCTATGTAGTGATCTAGGTTGGGGAAATCTAGATTGTAGGAGCGGGCGAATTGCTCGAGGTCCTTCTGCGTGGTCTTGTCTTCCCGAATCATTTCATTGATCCAATCCAAGGATTCGACGGCTTCGAGTGAGGTTAACACTTGCGCGCGAACGGCGGCGGTGAACTCCGTGCGAGGTCGTTGATTGATCCATTCATGCAACTGCGTCTTCAGCTGTGTGGAGGCTATTCCCATGTAGATCTGCTTGGCTAGTTGGACACCCATGGGGTGTGTCTCAAGAAGCAGGAGCCCTTTCTCTGGTCCGATTTCATCCAGCCGAAGCATGATGGGTGTCGAGAGAGGAGAAAGCAGGGCGGACTCTGGATGTTCAGCCATCCAATCAAGCACGGCGTCGAGATCTTGCCGAGCCGCCACGCCTGTCACACTGAAAGCGGTGCCGCGGTTGCCGTAGCCGGAATACCCGCCGCCTTCGGGAGCGAGGTGAAGGTGTTCCAGAGCCGCGATGGGATCTGACTTTGCCCAGCCTTCTAACAGGCTTCGTAAAGAACGACTACGGATCTCGCTGGATTCTAGCGCTTGCACCCAGGCAAGAGCTGCCGGGGCGTCCGTTTCTGCCCAAGCCTTGGCTACGCCAGCGGTGGCTTCACGAAGGGTTTCTCCTTCCAGGGAATCTAACAGACCGCGTGTCGCTTTGAGATTGGTGTGGGCTGCTTTGGTAAACGTATAAACAAGGGTGGTGTCTGCCGGATGTCGCATGGGCACGTGTGGTGCCAGTTGCGAGAGAAACTCTGGAGCGGCTGTGGCGATGTCGGGTAACAGGCCTCTGAGGCGATCCTTAAACGTTTCGAGTTCCGCCGCGATCAGGCTGGCCGTGCCTATGCCGTCCTGACGCAGACACGTCTTCCAGACATCGTCGAACTCACGCCAAGCGTCCTCTTTCTTAAGGAAATGACGTAATGCCGCCGCCGGGTCTGATTCACACCATTCTGCGATCAGGAGGGCTTGAAAAGCGCGTTTGCGGTAGCCGGTTGGGAGTTGCCCAATGGCGCGATCGATCTGTGCTGGGGTTTCATGGGCCGTTTTGAGAGCTTCCCAGGCGGCAATGAACGCGCTGGTGGCGGCCACAGGCGGCTTTGGTCGCTCGGTGATTTCATTGGCGACCGCTGCAATTGGATTGGGCGAGAAGTAGCCGATGGCCGGTGGGATGCTGGCACTGACGAGGAAGACTCCTAACAAAGGTGCTTTCATGGAGGCTAACAAACCGCTTGAAGCGCAGGTCTCCACACTGGCGTGTTCGACGACGCGCTGGGCGAGAGCGTCTGGAGCGGCCAGAACCGCGTAAGTTCCGAGCGCGTTGGCCGTGCATTGGATGCCGCGTTTGGCGAACCAGGACCGGAGACGTTCGAGGGCGCGTGCGACTCGTTTGCGGGCAGCGTCTTCACTGATCCCTAACATGTTGCCGATTTCGCCGAGCGCTTGTTTCTCAAAGAATCGTAGGAGGAGGGCTTGGCGATCCTTCTCACTGAGCGCCAGCATGGCGTCGTCCAGCACGGGTCCGATGGCTTCCCAATCGCTGGCTTCTTCTGTGGGGGCGATTTCCATGGCGCGCTGTTCACGGCGTTTGCGTGCGGCTTCTTTCTTCTGATGCGTTCTAGCGTTCATACAAGCGACACGGTAGAGCCAAGCTCCCAGCGAGCCAGTGGGTTTGAGGCTCCGAGCCTTGCGGGCGAGGAGGACGAAGACTGTCTGCGTGACGTCTTCAGCGGCGGCTCGGTCGCCCAGTTGCCGATAAGCAGCGCTGTGCACGAGATTCACATAGCGCCGCACGAGCACGGCAAAGGCGCGTTCATCCGAGGTCCTGGCATAGGCCTCAAGTTGTTTCCAATCGTCCTCACACCAAGACTATGTCAGTCAGAGCGCGAAACCGGACAAGAAAGATGTGTTTTAGGTCACAATGCCATGGCGCGGTGGCTGACGTTTGCGAGTTCTTCTTGGCTTAGATAGGGGGCTTGGGCGCGTTGGGCACCGTTGCCGAGGCTACAGAGCAGGTCGCCTTTGCCGAGGAGGGATTCGCCGCCAACTTCATCTAGGATGATTCTAGAGTTTGTGCCGCTGGTGACTCGTAGACAGACTTTGAGTGGGAGATTGGCTTTGATGAGCGGGTTCACGACTTTGGCGTCGGGGCGCTGAGTGGCTAGGACGAGGTGGATGCCGGCGGCTCTGCCTTTCTGGGCAATGCGGGCGACGAGGTTCTCGAAGGCGCTCTTAGCGGCGGCGTTGCCTAGGATCAAGTCAGCGTATTCATCGACAACGATGACCCAGAATGGCAGTTCACGGTGCCCGGCGGCGAAGCGTTGAGAGAGATTCTCAAAGCCTTCTTCCGAGAGGCGCTGGTAGCGGATGTCCATTTCGGTGGCGGCGGCTTCGAGCGCTTCCATGGCTCCTTCTAGCTCTGTGAGAATGGGGTCTGTGAGATAGGTGCTGCCATTGAGTGCCTGAAAGGAGAGGAGCTTTGGATCAATGAGCGTGAGGCGGAGATGCTCAGGGGTGTTGCGAGCCATGAGGCTAGCGATCATGGCTTTGAGAAATTCACTCTTGCCGCAGCCGGGGGCTCCACCGACGAGTGCGTGGGCCATGTTGCTATCGGCGAAGTCGCCTAACAAGAGCTTGCCATCGACGCGGATTCCGATGGGGAAGGAGACTTGGCTTGGCCAAGCTGCGACTGGCACGCCTTCGATGACCTTCTTCCAAGATACGAGGTCGGGGTTCTCCTTGGGAACGTCCACACTGACATAACCCGCTTCAGGGGCGATACGAGGGGTCTGAGTTAGGCGAAGGGCGACTTGAATGTCTGCGGCGCGATTTGCGATCGAGGTGATCTTGACGCCTGGGTGAGGGAGGAGGCGGTACCTTGTCAGTTGGGGCGCTTCTTGAAAGCCGTCGATTTCCACGCCGAGTTTGAAGTGGCTGAGGACTTCCTTGATCTTCGATCCGATGGCGGTCGTGGGGGTTTCTACTTTGGGAGTATGGTGTTGCAAAAGTTGGTCGACGACGGGTTGCACGACGGTCTCATAGACTTGGTTTAGTTCGGCAAAGGAGACAGGAAGTTCATGGAGGTCTGGTTCGTAGTATTCAAGAAGGCCGTCTACGTGAATGCCATGCGGAGATCTCAGGAGGCACCTGGCGTAGATGGCAAGTTGCACGAGGTCTCTCTCCAGGTGGGCGCCTTGAGAGAGCTTGTAATCGACAAGGATCAGTTTCTGGCTTTGTGAGAGCCGAAGGCCATCGATCCTACCGGATACTAGAAGATTGGGCCCGTTCTCGGGCTTGGCCAGCTCGATATCGGTAACGCTGTATTCCTCAGCAAGCAGGACGCTGCTCCATGAGTTG
This sequence comes from Caprella mutica, assembly GCA_947561585.1. NCBI lineage: Eukaryota > Metazoa > Arthropoda > Malacostraca > Amphipoda > Caprellidae > Caprella > Caprella mutica. The sequence goes on from CANNZV010001975.1 coordinate 109,567, forward strand.
TCGGGGCGGTGGTAGGTGGTGAGTTTCTGACAGAAGGCTTGCAAGGCGGCACTGAGATTGAGGGAGCCTTGCAGATCGGTTTCTGCTAGCTTTTGTAGACGATCTGCGGCGACGTTGTCGTAGAGCAGATGCCAGAGTGCCTCACCATTGGAGGCAGGCTCAGCGGCTTGGCTTAGTTGAAGTACAAACTCGCTGACAAGGTGATGAAACTTGGTGCCGTGTAGATTGCCGTTTCCGTTGGCCTGAAGGCCGGTGGCGTCTGAAAACGGATTTGGCATGGGTGAAGCCGGGTCCTTGGCTAACCTCGCGCGGTAGCCTTCATTCACACAAGCGCATGCGAGCTTGGATACGCTGAGTCTTAGGCTTTCCATAGAAATGCGGCGTTGGTGGGGTGCTTGGCGATGTTGATATTTGAACTGTATCCGCAGGCTTTGATCGCTAGTTCTAATGTTAGCTCGCTCTCGATCTGTTGCTCCAGTTGCTCATAGCCGACAAAGCGATGAGAACTCACGACTTTCTCAATTTCTTCAACCAGTGATTGGAGGTCTACTTCGGGTTTGGATACGGGCTCTTTCGATGGAGAGAGTGCTACGACGAGGCTAGCACCGAGATCTCTGAGTTGCTCTCGGCAGTAGGATAGAACGGTTTCTTCATCAAACGAGATGTCTTTCTGACAGGCTAGTGAGTAGAGCCCCCAAGCGGCGTAGATTTCGGCTGTTTCGTCAGGCGTAAGGACGCGAATATCGAGGCAGGAAGCTTGAGCTTTCTTGACGATTGGCCCGGCTACTGGCCAGTCCATGGGAACCGTGGGTTGTTCGCTCGTTCTCAAGGCGACACATTTATAGACGCCTTGATTCTCACTTAATGATAGAGCGCGGTTGGCGATCGATGTCCAGCTGTTGTGGTGACTTCCTTCTTCTAGGCAGAAGTGAATCTCACGGTTGTCTCCGAGTATCCAAGCGGTTTCAAATCTGGGATCATTGGTGTCATCGGAAACTCCATGCCGGGGCACGGTTTTGATGAACCAGCGGAGGATGTCAGGGGCGTATGCGATTCGCCGGGGACTGGAGAGAACACTCTGCTTCTCTGTCTCGAAGAGCTCTTCGAGGGTAGTGCCCGGATAATCTTCGAATTGCCGACTACAGGCTGCGAGGAAGCGTCGAACGCTGATGTTTCCACTTTGGAAGAGTTCTTCAATCCATTCTCCATCAGCGAATTGCGTGGCTTTCTTTGCGGAAATTCCGATGTCTTCGAAGCGGAGTTTTACGAGGTCTTTGGCATCCGCTTTCGTCAGGAGATCGAGTTCGACGAGCGAGGTCATGCGGTCGAGATCCGCTCCTTCGATTTGGGGAACGAGGCTGGCGGTCCACACGCTCATGTTTGCGGTGACTACGGCGACTTGGTTCGTGGCTTCGTTCACTAACTGTCCCACGACGCGACCGAAGGCTTTGGCTAATTCTGGTCGTTGTCCGTAAGTCTCCGTTTGGTCAAAACAGAAGACGAACGGTCTGTAGAATGCTGCTAGTGCGCAGAGGTCTAACAAATGGTGGCGGCATTTCTCATCTCGTGCTGTGGTGGAGAGGTCGGTGCGTTCGCAGTCGTATTTCGAGATGCCTAGCTCGGCGGCGTCTTCTTGAGTCGGCTTTGCTTTGAGCCATTCTAGTGAGAGCTGTCTAGCATTGGAGTCTTGGGAGGATCTCGCGTAATAGTAGAGTACGCGGAGCCAGGTTTTGACTTGATACCCGCTCACTAAAGAGACGCCGACTTCTGCTAGATAATCATGGGCGAAATTTGCGACCTTGTCGAAGTTCGTCTCTAGCCAGCCACGGGCTTCACTTTCATCGTGACCGAGGTTCATGACCTCGACTGGGGAGGCGAGGAGCTGTTTCAGAAACTGCTCGTAGGGGTTGTCTTGCGGGTAGCTGTCACTGATGTAAGCGGCGACTAAATGAGCGAGGACACCATTGGCAAAGGCGTCTAGCTGATCATTCTCGCCCCGGCGGCAGTACTCAGCATTGGAGTCATCCGGGTAGCTCATTTCCTGGAGCGTTTGCTGGAGAATGGCGGACCAGGCGGAGTTCTCATCCGTGAAGGGGCGCACGTAGATCCTGGTGGCGGTGGCCTGCAGTGCGGAGAAGAATCGCCCTATGAGGTGGGATTTCCCGCAGCCGGGCTCCGGGGATAGGACGCGGATGGCGGGTAGAGGATCCTGAGGTTTGCGTGGTGGCGTTCCTTGGGAGACACGAGAGACTCGCTCTAGCAACTTGGTCAACGCGTGATCGTTGAGTCCTGGAACCGAGACACTGACCTTGCGTGGCAGCGTGACGAACCTTTGTTCAAATGGATTGAGTTTCATGTGTCTTGGCTAGTGAAAGGAGGCGTTTAGAAAGCGTTCTCCGTTGAGATCGATGGCGGCTTCTCTAGCGGAGTCGTTAGCCAGTGACCAATCTCCTAGAGATAGGGAAACGCGTCCTGCTTTGGCTTCGTCTAACAAGATGCTATGCGCGGCGTCCTTTGAGAGGCCAGACGAGGCGATGATCTGAGCAATGCCGATGTAGGAGAAGGGACTATGCGCTCTCAGTTCGTCATAGGCACGACGCACGGAGGTGAGATTGTCAGCGACGGGAGGCGGTGTTTCCGATGGCTTTGCCCGAGCGCGGTCGAGGGATCCGAGATGGATGTAGAGCTTGGCGTTGCCTCGTTTGAGTTCGAAGAATAGGCCTTCCGAGAGTAGGTGGAGTAGCGCTTTGTCGAAGAATGGTCGAAAGTGCGAGGGGAGTTGTTTGCGAAGCGGGTCCTTGCTCCAGAGCTTGGGGCCTAGTGGAAATAGCTTTTCTGCCAGCGTATGGGCGGCTTGCTCCATGCTGGGAGCGTGTTCTTTGAGAAAGAGCCGCACGGAGTTTCCTACGCGGTGCCTTTCGATCGCGCCGTGCCCTAGGAGGCGCTTGAGAGCTGCTTTGAAGGGGACCTTGTTGGCGTCTCTGCCGAATTCCGCTGTTCTGACGCCGACGGCACCTGCTGCCTGAACTTTGTTTAGAATGGTCCTATCGAAATTGGCCATGGAGCTTGGTCCTACGGTTTGGATTCCGCTAGGCTGCTGAGGACGGAGATCAGGTCTTCCATCTGGAAGGGCTTTGTGAGGACACTGGAGAATCCATGCTCGCGGTGATTGGTGAGGACCGTGTCATCGAGGTAGCCGGTGGTGACGACGGCTTTGATGTTAGGGAAATCTTGGCGGAGGATGGCGATGGTGTCTTTGCCTCCCATGCCTCCGATGACTTCAAGGTCTAACAAGAGGACGTCGTAGGGATGCTCCTTCTCAATGGCTTTGTAGTAGGCATCGATGGCTTCTTCACCTGTGGCGGTGCAGGTGATGTCGAAGTCGTGGGTGGAGAGTATCTTGTCGACGATGGTTCGGATGTCCGGCTCGTCATCCATGAAGAGGATTCTTGGAATATGAGGTTTGGCGGATCGTTTCGACGGCCGTGGAGGCGCTGGAAAAGCGGATAGAACTTCGGGCGAGGCTTCGAAGGGGGACTCGATCGCGCTTTGATTCGAAGAGATAACGGCTTTCCGATTGGCTGGGATGTGGAGCACGAGACTCGCTCCCTGGCCGGTTGGTGATTCCTCAATGTGTAGCGTGCCGCCGTGGTCTTCGACGATTTTGAGGGCGAGGGGGAGGCCGACTCCTTCTGCTTCTTTCCGAGTGGTGAAGAAGGGTTCGAAGGCGCGTTCTGCGATGTTTGGTTCGATGCCGGGGCCTTGATCGAGGACGGTGATGCGGAGGTAGTCTCCGGCATGGAGTGGCAGCGAGGTCTCTTCGCCGAGTGTTAGGTTCTCGACGTCCACTTCTATGGCACTGTTAGGCTTGGCTTCGTCTGCGTTCTTGACGAGGGCTTTGATGGCTTCACTCAGAAGCTGGACGTCGGCAATGGCGGGCCAGAGCTCGTCTGAGGTGGTGATGTTAATCTGAGCGTTTGGGCTGACCAGGGCTTCATCGCAGGCTCTGCGAACGGCGACTTTGGCGTCTACGGGGGTGAGGATTGGCTGTCCGAATTCGCGCTGTTTGGTGAGTCTCTTGACAAGGTCGCTGGCTCGGCGGCAGGCTTGTTGACTGGAGACGATGAGCGCTGAAGAGGCTTCGGGGAGACCTGTTTCAGCCGTGGAAAGTAGGGACAAATTGCCGTTTACGACGGTGAGGATGTTATTGAACTCATGGGCCATTTCACTGGCAAAGCGGCGCACAGACTCGACCTGAGAAACTCGGCTGCGGCTGCGTTCGATGGCTTGCATTCGGCCGACGTTCTCGAAGGTGACGAGGATGGCGCCTTCTTTACCCCATTCCATACCGACGAGGCGGACTTCGAGGCGGACTTCGCCATCTGGGCTTTCGTAGACGACGTCTTCGATCCGCTGTGGGTTCTTGGAGAAGTCTTCGTAGGGGATGAAATCTTCGCGTTCGAAGAGGTCAGGTAGGATGAGGGAGAGGTATTTGCCTGCGACCTCATCATGGCTGAGCCCGAGGATTTCCAGCGCGCGCTGGTTCACCTCTTTGATAGGACGGCTTAGGTTAGGCGTTAAAATGGCCGCTTGCGGCCAGTGGCTGACGACTTTCTGATACTGAGTGGCTTGTTGGCGAAGCTGGCGGGACTCATTTAAGCGGGTCCGGAGATACTCGCTGCGGTGTTCGGCGATTTGGAGACGTTCTTTGAGGGTTTCATCCGAGAATTGTAGGGGCAGAATGTCGCTGGCTCCTTGGCGGAGGAAGGATTCGACTCGTTCTTTGTCGTCGGTGTCGCAGATTACGAGGGTGTGGATGGTGTCACGGAAATCTTGGTTTCCAATCCAGCGGAGGAGGCCTAGGGCGTCTGGGTTTCCCTCAAGGTCATCGCAGATGATGAGAAGGGAGGGCGGGTCATTTCGGAGAGACGCGAATGATTGGGCAGCAGAGTAGGCACCTTCGATATCAAAACCGGCTTCACCGAGTAGACGGCGGATGTCAAGATGGCGGCGGGTGTCACCGACGACGATCTGGGCGTTGATGAAGCCAAGCGCTAAGGGAGGGGCTTTTGTGGTGGTGTATCTAGGTTTCATCAAATAAGCAGTAAATAGTCTGATTAATGATTATAGTAATCTTAGATAATACAACAAATCGATGTTTGTTTCACCCCAAACTCCGAATGTCAGCGGGCAAATGCCATCATCTTTCGGGTTTACTGAGATTTTTAAAACGCTAACCTTTCACTTCTGAGAAACTAGTAGCCAAATGAAACAAGAATCCTCTTCAACGAAGGTGGCTGCCAATGGCGGCGGAGCAGATGACACGGGAGTGGATGCCATCCGGGAAGTTCTCCTGGGTGATCGTCTCCGAATGTATGAGCAGCGTTTTGAGCTGTTGGATAAGACGGTGCAGTCCGAGCGCGAGGCGTTGCGAGATTCCTTCGAGCAGCGTCTGAGTCAGCTGGAGGCGTCTACCGCCGAGCAGATCAAGCAGCTGGAAATGTCCGTGGAGTCTGAGCGGAAGTCCCGGGCTGAGGAGCTGAAAGGTTTGGGTGGTCGCCTGGATCAAGCTTCTGCGCAATTTCGGGAGCAGTTGCAGAAGCTGGGTGCTGATCATCAGTCCTTTAAGAGCGAGTCGCAGCGCGATGCTCTAGCGTTGTCTAAGAATCTATTTAAAGAACTCCAGGATAGCTGCGCGAATCTGAATGCTTACATCGAGGAGCAGTCTTCACATGCCCTGGATACCATGGCGAAGCGCAGTGATGTGGCCACAGCCCTGCAGACGATGGCGGGATCTCTCTTTCCTGAAGGTGCCGAACCGGCGAAGAAGAAGTAACGCTCGCCTTGCACAGGCGGCGATGGGTTTATGAACCAAGAGCCTTCAGCCTCGCAACTACCGGCCTCTGTCCGTCCAGCTGGCGCCTCTAAAGAGGTGCCTGCTAGTGTGAATGAGGAGGATCGTTTGCTTCAGGCTCTGGGGCCGATGATGGAGAAGTCGTTGATTGATGCCCTCGGTAAGGGCAATCAATCGATGGTGGATTCGTTGTATCCGATGATCGGCAGTGCTGTGCGCCGCTCGGTGAAAGAGTCCTTGAGTGGGTTGGCGAAATCGGTCGATATCAATATGCGTAATGCATTGACTGTAAGGGGTTTGCGGTGGTGGTGGGAAGCGAAGCGCAAAGGGATCTCTTACTCTGAGCTGGTGATGCAGAAGTCGCTCATGTTCCGGGTGGAAGAGGTGTTTCTGATTCACCAGGAGACTGGTTTGCTCCTGAATCATCTGGGCGCGCGCGCGGACGACAATCGAGATCTGATCTCGGGGATGTTCACGGCGATTCAGGATTTCGTGGCGGATTCGTTTGGTGGAAATCATAGTAAAACGGGTCAGCAAGATCAGTTGGGCCAGTTCCAAGTGGGAGAGCAGGATGTATGGCTATTCCATGGACCCAGCGCCTACCTTGCGATCGTGATTGCTGGCAATATGCCAGGCAGTTATAGAGACCATTTCCATGCTGTACTGGAAGAGATTCACGGACGTTACGGCCGACAATTGGCCGTGTATGAAGGAGATGGAGCGGCGTTAGAAGATACAGGGCAAATGGTAGGAGATTGCCTGATCGAGCGAGAGCGGGAACTTGAGACTCAGTCGACTTCGATCTTCTGGAGTATCGTCGGTGTCTTGTGTTTAGTTACGTTAGGATGGGCTTGGAAGAATTGGCAAACGAAGCGCTTGCATGAAAGTGTGCACACGCATTTGGAATCCCAAGTAGGCGTTGTCATCACAGAAGAGAGTCGAACTTGGCGTCGTTCGCGGTTCGATGTCCTGGCGGATCCTGATGTCTTGGATGTGAAAGCAAGTGTGAGCGAGGCCTTTCCTGGCGAGCCTGTGTTTATGAGCGTCGCAAGCTTTCGGTCTATGGAGCCCACTGCCAAAGCCGCTCGGCTACAGCAGGCGCTCAATCAACTTGAGCCTGCTCCTGAAACGTCGATCCTGGTAGATCCAACTGCCGATGGGGTCAGACTGAAGGGCGCTGCTAGCCATCAGTGGCTGGTTCAGGCGCGGGAAACGCTTCCGGCGCTCGGCATAGGCAATGTCGATTTCAGCGGTGTGGCGGATACGGATCTCCCTCAAGTGCAAACCCTTAGCGAGGAGTTGGCGGCTATCACGGTCAAATTTCTGCCGAATCAGGCCAAGATCGCGGCTGAGTCTGGTTCCAAATGGCACCAGATGGCCGAAAGCATCAGATCGCTACGTGAAGTGGCTCTTGCGGCTGGCCTGCCTTTTGATTTCCGCCTCTACGCCAAGGCCCCAGAAGGCACCGTAGGAGATGGTCCATGGCGTCTCTACCAAGAGCGATTCCAGGTCGCCCGCCAAGCTTTGATCGCTCAAGGCTTGCCTGCATCGTGGGTCATGGAAGGTGGCTGGCTGCCGCCGGCATATGAACATCCCATAGGCCCGCAAGGGATCATCGTCTTAGCGAGCTTTCTACTTTCGCCTCCGGAAGACCGGGATTAGTCTAGCTCTTATGCTTCAGAGGAAAGTGTGTCTTGTAGGATCGTTTGCGGTGGGGAAGACCAGTCTTCTGCAGCGTTTCGTCTACTCGCGTTACTCTGATAAATACCTCACTACGGTTGGGGTGAAGATCGACCGTAAGATCGTCCCAACTTCACGGGGAAGTGTAAGTTTGATCCTCTGGGACTTGGCTGGTGAAGACGAATTTCAAAGTCTGCAGACCTCTTATTTGCGTGGTTCAGCTGGCTTCATCGTCGTGATCGATTGCACCAGAAATGAAACGCTCCAACAGGCGACTTCACATTTGGATTACCTAGATGAGGAGTTTCCCAAGGCCGAGAAGATTGTCCTGATCAACAAGACGGATCTCCAGAACAGTTGGGATCTAGAGATCACAGAGCTGGAAAACCTTGAGAAACGCTTTAAAGTGCACCGTACCAGCGCCAAGACTGGCCATTCAGTTGAAGAGGCTTTCCATGCATTGGCCGAGGAAATGGGTTAGTCGTGTGGCCACATTAGAATAAACGATCGCCTAGCAGTCAGAATGAGTTATAAACAACCTGCAGGGAACTAATGGAACTAACTAAAAGTAGTGCAGTGGAGGAAGTATTACCGGAAATCGCTCGTCGACTGAACTTGGTCCTGCTCAAGCGGATCCAAGGAGATCGTTTTGAGCTTTTAGAAGAGCCACCAGAGTGGTTCCGCTTGATTTTTACTCCGGGAGAGAAGCCAAATGAAGTTCAGGTAGGCTCTAGCTCGATCTTCCTCGATGGCTTCATGGTTGATGCCGAGGATCACTGGGCAAATGAGCGCCCTGAGCCTCTCAAATCAGGCGTCTGGCATGAGTTTGATCAACGAGAGCGCGAGCACTATCTTGAAGCCACGGCGCTCTATGTTCGTTCCTGCTCCGTGATGATTCTTGAATCCCTTGGGCACGATTACGAGGTCCGTGTGCAAATGTTTCAGAGAGCACGGAACTTTGTCCTTCAGAACCAAACCCTCGATCACGAGCTTCAGAAGAACGACGTGCTTCTGCACTTCCTTTCCACTCAGCTTGCGCCGAATTTACAGCGTATTGGCCGATCCCTGACGGAACTCAAGAAGCGCAATCTGGATCCTGCTGCTCTCGGTGATATCAATGAAGTCGCTAGACTCGCAGCGCGGCAAGACATGCTCGTCGACACGTTTCTACGCGGCTTCTCCACGGAGATCGTCACCATGCAACAGGTCACCCGTGACTATGCCTCCGCACCTGATATCATTGCGGTAGTCCGCACTTTGGTTAAGGCGGAGCTAGAAGCCTTTCTCAATCGCTCTGTTGGGCTCAGCATGGAAAGCACCTTGCCTCCTAGCGAAAGTACCAAAGTCGTCAGTCACCGTGCCCGCTTAGATAAGGTGGTCGGCAGTCTCATGCACTTCGCGTTGAGACGTGCCCCAGAGGGTTCTAGCATTAGTATTAGGATCCATTCCCATGGAGAGGATTGGATCCATGTAGAAATGCATGAATCCGTCGCCTCCCTGACCCATGAGGACGAAGAACTCTTTGGGAATCTGTTATCAGTCAACAGTTTGGTTAGAAAGACAGCTCTCTCTCTCTACTTCTGCAAGCTGACCATCGAGCGATGGGGTGGTGAGATCGGCTACCGTCATTTGGGTGGTTCAGGTTGCTGGTGGTTTCGCCTTCAGCGTGTCCCTAAGCCTAGGGTTTAAGGGCTCCCTCGGCTGATAACGCCAAGACACGGCCACCGAGTCCTAGGGGCATCCGGTTTCTTAATGGTATTGTCGCCAATCCGGGTAGAGCCCTCGCAATTCCCAGGCTGTGCGCAGTGTTTCACAACGCGCTAATCCACAGAAATCATAAATCAAACGGGATCATCATACTGGTTGGCTTGAGCGTGATTGCTTCATTTAATATGATTATCCTAAGATCCTAAACTCCTGCGCCTTATGGATTCTGGAAATTCTCAAACAGTGGGAAAAACAACCTGAGTTTTATTCACAACCATGCCGAATTATATTGACCATTGGGTAAAAATTTCGAAGTAAAGACAGCGCGGTACCCATAAATCATCGAAATGAAGCGGAATGCAGGCTCCCTAGGGAGAATGCGTGCCGCATTGTTTGTATGTTAAACCCCACAATAAAACTCACTAACCAGCTCGGTTCTTTCAAGAATCTGCTCCATTAACCGGCACCACGCCGAATTCGCCGGCCAGGCCCTGCGAATCCACACCATACTACTTTTTTTAACGCATCCCAAACCCCACACATTACATATGAGGCTAACTATAAGAAAAACCCTTAAACGATCCTGGCTAGCGGCACTCGCTGTCGTTGGACTTGGATCGACGGCACTCGCAGCGCCGATTGAGATAAATAACGCCAGCTTTGAGCGAGTTGACTTCGGCGGCGCAACTTGGACCAATAACTTGGCCGACACCGCTTTGGCGGAAGGCGCTTCAGACTGGGTAGCCCCAGCAGTAGCCGGTG